>JAQQSW010001058.1:0-22926 GCA_028646575.1 Pseudocheirus occidentalis
ATAATTATTTATAATACATTAGCTGTGAGGAAGATCCCAGCCAAAGTTGCATTTAATAATCAGTACAATTGATGACTTTTCCTTAATTCTGGAAACAGTCTCAACAGTGAGTTTCTAAGGTGACCAGGTAAGTGGTTTGGTTTTTCCAAGAATTCTTCATTTCTCTTCACAAAATAAAAAATTAAACATAATTCTCACAAAAATGATTCCTTAGCCTTTTTCTTTGCTCTCTCTCTCTAGCCATGGTATTTAACCATCTCTCTCTATAATGACAGTTAAACTCTGTCATTTCATAGATTTCCCATGTTACTCTGATTTCATTGCCTCATAATGAAATAGTAATAGCATCTACAGCCGCTGTTGGAGATGATTCTATAATACTCCTATTCTGTTCCCCTGGGAGGCTGATACTGATATTTTTGACATGAAGCATTTTCTGGGACTGATGAGTGGCCATCTCACTGTCGCGTCAGTTCTGTACTCTCTCAAGCAACTTCCTCAAGATCCGTATCTTCTAAGAAGTTAGATTATGACCTGGGTAGATCCTCCTATTGTTTGTCATCTCCTTGGAGAAACATTTCTTTAGCTTCAGGGAGTATCTACTGCTATTAGACTTCTCTAGTACTTGAGGTAGCCACAAAGTGTGGGACTCTCCATTTTAGGATGATTGGTCAGGCTCCTGTGCTTAGATCAAGAAACACAAAGCAGAGTAGGCATTTGAGGCTTTGAGAACCAGACTCAGGTTCTTCCGAATGAGTGCTATGTGTGAGCAGCCATCATCACCTAGAACCTTTCCCCTACCTCTCCCCAGGGAAAGTCCAAGGGAAGGGATAGTTGTCTAGGTCCCAAACCACACATTGTTAAGAGAAGAGCAAGTGAACCACTGTAGAAGTTATCTCTCCCTTTAAAATCCATTGAACTAGAGTTACTTGATGCTCAGCCTTCAGCAGTCTTTCTCCCCAGTGATGTAGGGATGGGAGTGAGAACATGTGGACAAACCAGAAGTCTCTGATTTCAGGTGGCACTTATCAAATGAACCACTAGAAAGACTGAGGGTAAATATGTCACTGGATTGAACCCAGTTATAACCATGCTCCTCAGAACATGGATGTGCTTAAGCCAGAGCAGATCAGGCTGTTCCCTGATTACCTCCCCCCTTCCAATTACATTTATATGGTTAAGTGCCTAATTTCTCCTTCATCTTTCATCTGTAAACTTAGCTTAAATACTTCTACTATGTGAGAAATGATTTATGTAGAGAATGAAACAAAATTTTGAACTTTTTATCTGATTGTTAAAGGAGAAAAATTATAGGGGAAAAATGACCTATTTTTGAAAACCATGAAATGTTTCTGAAGACTGAAACTGAAAACTGAAAAGGAACGGCATTTTAAACATAAGTTGTTTTCACCACAAAAGATGTGGAAATTGTCAATGACAGGGAAAGTAACATTTCAATAAGATGTTAAAGTACAGATAATTTGGGAAAAAGAGGGAGGTACTAAAACGTTCTCATTTGGTGCTAATTACAATACTATTTACTGACATTCTACGAAATAGATTTCACAGGTTGTGAATGGATATTTGAATGTGTGTTAAATGCATGTGTCCTGTAAATGTCCAATGAAAAATCTCTGGTCCAGAGAAGCATTTTGCTAAACCTTTGATTTCTCATTGCAGAAAACTTTAAATATTCAAGGCAATAAAAATGAGCTTATGCTTACATTTGAAATGAATCATGACTAACCATAAAAATAACACACAAAAAATACCCTGTGGGTTTTTGCAAGAACTTTACCACGAGGCATCTTCAATATCAGTTTGTATTTGGAATTCCCTAGGGAAATTATATTAAAGTGTCTGCATGTCACTTAAGTGAATACCAAATGAATTAATTATAACCAATGCAATTACAAGGAATATCTAATGAAGCCATAATGACCAGACTCTTATGGTTTAATTTCAAAGCACAGTGAGAGGTAAATGTGGTGCAAGGCTCCCGAAGGAAATAGCAAGCTTCGTGTACTCACCTTGGAGACTGTTTTTAAAATGTGGGCTGTGAAATAAAGTATTTTGAGAGTATCTAGACTAAGTATATACTATACTTCCCAGTATATATATAACAATGGTATTTCTTGAATGTTTTCTTTTGTTCTTTTTTTTTTCTCCTTTCATGGCACAGTAGTCTTTGCTGTAAGGAATCATGGCACATTGAATGTTTACACTGGCAACAAAGGAAGATCTCAGGCCAGCAGGGCTTCCTGGAACGTTATCTGCGCCTTGAGATTCTTCCACTTCTCCTTCCCCTCCTCCATCCCTGAACCCTCATTTCTCTTTACTTCTTCAGGATTGGCAAGGGAGTGGGTGGCTTTGTGCCTCCATAGATAAAGGGTGCTATTGTGACCTTCTTGATGCTGAGAAAAGATATGGAAGCAATAAACTGCAGCTGGGCTGGGAGACTGGTTATTTCATGACATATCTAATGAAATACTCTTTTTGAGAACCAAGGCTATATTCCAGCCTAACAGTAGACTGGGAATTACTGGGAAGAGCAGTGGAAATCTAGTCAAGTGGCACTGATAGTTTGATTCCAGTTGGTCAATTCCTTACAGTGAGAGCATCGGAAAATTGAAAAGCCATGAGACTAAAATCTTTAGTAACCAAAACCAAGTTCACTATTACTACTGTCATTTACCTGTTGGAACTCCATCTGCTTTATACAATTAATATTAGGCTAGCAAAGAAATAAAAGTTTTCAGCAACTCATTCACTTAAAATGTAAACCTGAATGGTATTTGCAAATGAGTTGGTCCTAGTAAAGAGCCCCATCCATCAGATTTCAAGGTAAAGGCTGGATAGGAATATTAGAGTCTCTATGACAGTGGAAAACTCGCTGGATAGACTCTTTTAAAAACAAATTAGCCAGTATAGATGCCAACACCTTCCTCACTGAGGCAACATTCTGATAGGAGGGGATTAGAAGAAGGTCAAGGACTAATGAATAGGTAATAATAGTGGGTCTGTCACATGGAAATCCTAGAGGATCAAGTTCTAATCCCACCACCACCTTTTTCCTCTATGAATGTATTTATTCACATTTCTGGATGTGAATTATCTAATGCCTGTCAAAATAATACCACATTGGGATCCAAAATATACAGAGGACTAAAGAATTCACTACCTAGGGTATTTTGATATTGGTTTATCTCTAATACCCCCAGCTACCATTTTTTCAGGTTTTTAGAAATTCCCATTTTTCACTTCTCAAAGTGAGCGTCAGATTTTGCTCCACCTGTCCATCTCTGATTGGCTCCCTGAAGGGAAAAACAGCAATGTCAAAAAGCATTCAACAAGGAAGCATTCTCCAAAGGTCACAGTATAAGCTGATTTCAGTGTGCTCTCTGTGTTCATTTTAAACTTCATTAGATCTAGAGAAGGATGAACATATCCTAGACAGATCTCAGCTTTGTTTCTAATTAATTGTCTGTTGGATAGCTTGATTTTAATAATAAATAGATAATAGATAATAACTAGATTAGTTATTAGATTATTATTAATTAGATTATTATCTGATAAATAGATAATAACTAGACCTGATTTTATGTATTTATATTATATAAATATATATATTATATATATACATATAGTTAATAATAGCTAGCATTTATATAGTGATTTGGGGTTTAAAAACACTTTACAAATATTATTTTCTTTGATCCTTATAACAATTTTGGGAGGTAAATGCCATTGTTATTCCCATTTTACAGATGAAGAAACAGGCAGGAAGAGGTGAACTGATTTATAGCTAGTAAGTGTCTGAGGTGAGATTCAAACTCAGCCCTTCCTGGAATCAAGTCTGATGCTCTATTCATTGTGCCACTTAGCTGCCCAGTGAATTTTGAAGATTATATTAAAATTATTCTATTGTTTTTCCTCAACAGTTAAAAATTAGACAACATTCTAAATAATAAGTTGCAATATAAAAAAATAGAATTTGATCATGGCTTAAAATCCTACCTTCAATTATGCTTCTGAAATCAACCAGGAAAATTAATCCAGTTATAATTTATATTAATTATCAACATTACAAATATGGGACATTCCATCAGTAAGAATGAGAAAATCCTGGTGGACAAGTTTCTAAGTTTCTTTGTGTAAATCTGCTAGACTGTAAGTGCCATGGTTTGTACCCCCAAGTGCCTTGAAGAGCCTTTGGAGCCTAGAAGGTTATTAATAAATGTTTGATGAATGGCTGAATGTCCCACCTGTTTTGTGTATTTTAAACACTTCCTCAGCAGTACACACTTTCATTAAATATGTGCTATCTGGAAGAATGGCAAGCAGTACAACCAAGATCACATGCTGAGCTCGAGAAGCTAAATTTGTTGATGTTCGTGACTCTTCATGATTCTATTTGGGGATTTATTGGCAAAAAATACTGGAGTGGTTTGCCGTTTCCTTGTCTCCTCATTTTATTGATGAGGAAACTGTGGCAAAGAGGGGTAAGTGACTTGGCCAGGGTCATACAACCAGCATGTGTGTCAGGTCAGATTTGAACTCAGGTCTTCCTGGTTCCTGGCCTAGTGCTCCATCCTCTATATCACCTGGGTGCCCATAGAGACTGAACAGGCAGTCAGAAGCAAAGCCCAACCACATTTTGTTGTAATAGAAAATGAGATGGAGCTTTATTGGTATACTATTGATCTAAAAAAGAAATATGTTCCAAGTTCTGTGCTAAAGACTTTACAAATATTATTTCAACTAGTCCTCACAACCACCCTGAAAGGCCTATTATTAGCCTCAATTTACAGTTTAAGAAACTGAGGCAAATAAAACATTGCCCAGCCTCACAGTCATTAAGAGTCTAGGGCTTGATTTAAACTCAGTTTTTCCTGACTCCAGGTCCAGCACTCTATGCACTGGACCATCCAGCCACCTCCAGCAGAATAATTTGCAAAGGTGAAGACTTAATTGGTGCCATTTTCTTGACTTGGCTACTGACCATTTTGAAGGGCATCAGGTCTCTTGTGCAGACTTAGTTTCTTGTATAGATTTATAGTATACATTCTTGTATAGATTTCTTGTACAGATTATAGATATAGTTTCTTGGATAGATTATAGAGGAGACTGGATAATGAGCTAATTAAGACAGTCAAGAAGGGGCAGTTCACTTTGATTCAAAATGTCCCCAGCATCACTTTAAAGTAAGCAGTAAATGATACTTGTTCATAACGAGTTAATTGTTCTGGGCAAGATCCAAGGGCAAACCTTGGCAAGATTAGCAAGACTTACGACTCCTGTGTTTTGACTCAAGCATGCAAAGATATATTTTAAATGCGCTAAATAGGAATCTTTAAAATCTCTTTGCCTGTGGGGTAGCTAGATGGTGCAGCGGATAGAATGCCTGATCTTGAATCTGGAACACCAGAGTTAAAATCTACCCTCAGATACTTTATTAGCTGTGTGATCCTGGGCAAGTCACTTAACCCCATTTGCCTCAGTTTCCTCATTTGTAAAATGATCTGGGGAAGGAAAATGGCCAACCACTCCAGGGTCTTTGTCAAGAAAATCCCAAATGGGCTCCCAAAGAGTTGGATATGAGTGAAACTACTGAACATCAATACCACTGTTGCCTGTAGGAGAACAAACAAGACATATTCAAGAAAACCACTGTCTCCTTGTGGATGTATTTAATTTTCATATGTGTTGTAAATAAATGTATAATATGGTGTAAAATATTATCAGAAAATAAACATCACCTCATATCTAGATGAGAATGAATGCGCCTTAATATAATTTCAATTTTTATATGTATATCAGCACATAGGCAAGGACCAGAAAATATGGGTCATAGCATTGATTGTGTTACTGTGGAAAAAGTCACTTCACTTTTTTCAGTATGAGTTTTCTGCAACCATTAAGTGGATGGGAAAATTCACTGACTGCCTCTTCTTTTAGACCAGTGGTTCTCAACCTTCCTAATGCCCAAACCCTTTAATACTCGTATGTGGACGTATCTGCATGTGGGCGGACCCACCTGGAGACAGATAGAGGAGAGGTGTCTCTGATCCTAAGACCATTGGAAACATGTGTTTTCTGATGGTCTTGGATGACCCCTGCGACCCCTGTGAAAGGGTCATTCCACCCCCAAAGGGGTCACGACACACAGGTTTAGAATCACTGTTTTATATAGTAACAACAAATATGCTTAATCCACAAAATCTGAATGCCTTGTCATAGCCACCCTGAGTTCTCCAAAAGCAATTAGACTCTCGACAGACCAAAAGCAAACACTGAACAGTATTTTTACAGCTAAGAAGGTTATCCCTGAAAGTGACCTATAAATGAAACTCTGACCCTGAGATATCCAGAGGAACCAGACAAATAACTCTTAGAGGCAACTACATTGTCAGCTTCTTAGGTTGGGAGTTTGACTGACCCAGAATTCCCCTAGGGTCCTATCTTCCCAATGGGTGAAATTTTTTTTTACTGTTGTTGTGAGGTGATAATGTGTTAGAAATATGAAATTCAGATCATTTGTGTTTGGCCGCCTATTGCCATTCTGAGGGTTGTGAGGGGCATCATTTTAAATTTAATTTACAGGGTGTCCTATCTATCTGTTAGTAACAGGAGGAAGCAGGCCTTGTCCGAGTATTTATCAGACACATGCCCTCCATCTGCTAGAGCTAGGTTGAGGAGGATTTGCTGTTAATCCTTCAGACCCATCTGCAGGGGGTTCAAAATGCTGACCAGGAAGCTAGACAAGATGAGGTTTATTTAATTAAAAAAAACTGCTACAGAGGTTACTGGAAATCATTCTGAAGAAGGAAGAGTTTTTGATCATGTCATTGCTGTGGGCAAGGGGTGGGGTAAAGGGAGACAGTGCATCTGGATTTAAGCGAGCATTATATTTATATATATTTAAATGGGTCTCATCAGGAAAGACCTAACTCTGTGGTAGGGCATGGATTGGGTTCGTCACCAACATCGACTTGAGTATTCAATATTAAGTTCATAGAGTATGTGAAGAAGGTGGAGAACTCTGTTAAGGCCACCATCCTGTTTGAAAAGTTGTATGCCAGAATCAGAGTAAGTGAGATATGATGCTTTATGATCCCAGAATGATACGAGGTAGGCAGCTAAACAACTGGTATTTACACCAACCTGCTACTAGGAAGGAAAGAGCTTCTGGGAAATTGTGTTACTAATACTTTACTCCACTAGGTTTACTGGAAGAGTTCTGTAACCAGTTTGTTTGTTTGTTTTACCTTTGAGATCCATTTTGGGAAAAGAGAAACTGCAAAATTGTACTTGCATTTTCCCTAATTGAAAAACTACATCTGTTCAGTTCAATAAACACTGTTTTTTGTCACGTCATTTTTCAGTCATGCCCGACTCTTCATGACCTTATTTGTTTTTTGTTTTGTTTTGTTTTTTGCAAGAATACTGGAGGGATTGATATTTCTTTCTTTAACTCATTTTACAGATGAGGAACTGAGGCAAATAGGGTTAAGTGACTCTCCCAGGGTCACACAGCTAAAAAAGTGTCTGAAGCTGGATTTGAACTCACAAAGAGGAGTCTTCCTGACACCAGAGCTGGCACTGTGCCACCCACCTGCTCCAAACATTGACTAAGCACTTATTACGTGCCAGACAGTGTGCAAATGCTGTTCAGAACAATATAACCAACACTGGCATGTTTTCTTTTTATTATGAAAATATTGTCGGCTTAATTGTTTTGTGCATGACTTCCATTTGGGAGATCCAAGTAAAGTAAATTCTGCTTCTTCTCTAGCATCTGATTATTTCATTGCAATATAAAACGTAGCAATTTTCATAGAACTGCATAGAGTTAAATTATCCCTTCTCTGTCTGGAGCTTTTTGAAATGGCACCCCAATTACTAGCCAAATTGAATCATGGATCACATTCTTTTTTTTCTGCCATAAACAATCTTTAGGACTATGAAAGAATAACAGAATTTGAGAGAAGGAAGGTGCCTCAGACTCCATCTAGTCTAATCCATACAGAAAAGGAATTCTCATTATAATGTAGCTAAGGTGGTCGTTCAGTCATATCTAAGACCTTGATGGAGGAAGGAACCTAGCACTCCTCAAGGCAGAACATCCCCTTTGGGACAGTTTTTTATGGAGTTTCCCCCCCCACCCCAATCTCAATCCAAATTTGACTATTTGCAGTGTTCCACACGTTGCTCCCAATTCTGGTGTCCAACAGAACAAGTCTTATTCCTTGTCCACAAGACAGCCCTTCAAATACTTGAAGACAGCTGTCATGTCCCCTCTGATCCCTTTCTTCTCCAAATGGAACATCCTTTATTCCTTCAACTGATCGTCATTTGATATAACCTTACAAGTCACTCACCACCCTGGTTACTTCCCTCTGGACAGTTTCCAATTTTTCAATATCTTTTTTTTATCACGGAGCTTGGAACTGAACACAACAGTCCGAATGAGGTCTGACAAGGGCAGAATACAATGATACTTCTGCTGCATTATTTCCCGGAGCTATGAATCTCTTAACAGATCCCAAGATCATATCACTGTATCATCCTGCTAACTCATCATTGAACTTGTGGCCCATCAAAACTGCCAGATATTTTTCAGACAAAATTCTCTAAACCAAGACTCATCCATTTTATATTTATAAAATATTTGTACTTAGGGCACATAGCCAGCACCCTAGATAGAGTACTAAGTCTGGAATGAAAAAGTCCTGAGTTCAAATCCTTCTTCATACACTTACTAAATATTTAACCCTGGGCAAGTCACTTGACCTCTCTGTGCTCCATTTTTTTTTCATCTGTAAAATGGGGATAATAATATTACCTACCTACCAGGGTTGTTACAGGGAGCAAATGAGGAATTTAAAGAACAGTTGCTCAGCATCTGGCACAGAGTAGACACTTCTACATAAGTGTAAGCCCCTACTACTATTGTCTGATTTTGAACGTAAGGGTAAGACTTTATATTTATCTCTATTGACTTCCATCTTATTAGATTCAGTTCAATGCTCTAAACTAATAAGACCTTCTTTATTTGTCTTTTTGGAGGGTGGAGGGCAGGACAATTGAGGTTAAGCGACTTGCCCAAGATCACACAGCTAGTAAATGTTAAGTGTCTGAGGTGAGATTTGAACTCAGGTCCTGACTCCAGGGCCAGTGCTCTATTCACTGTACCACCGAGCTGTCCCATAACAGGATCTTTAAAAAATTCTGGTTATCTAACATGTTATCTATCCCTCTAGAACTGTATTATCTGAAAATGTAATGAATACACTATCTGTGCCTTGATCCAAGTCATTGATAAAAATGTTAAGTAGCAGAGGGTAAGGAACCATCCTGGAGGTGGCTGGCTGTTGTCCTTTGTAATCAAAGAGGACAAAAATGACCTCCTCATGTCAGTGTCAAAGTATAGAGTGTCTGACTGTGGCTGATCAGACCAGTATGAGTACGGAAGGCTCTGCTACAGGTCAGGCACAAATAGTCCAGGTGAACGTTTGGAGTGGAGATGTTTCTAAACTATACTATACTGGAAACCCCATGACAAGTGATCACTTCAACATTAACAACTATTAATTTCAGTCCAGTTAAAAATTGAATTTTTTCAAGTTACTGATCCAGGTAAATTGAACAAGGTGCTCTCTTATTTATCTTGGACGTCAATTCCTTTTTTGTTTGTTTTCAATCTCCAGTTGAAATACCATTTTCCTTGACAGAAAAAAACAGAAGCAAAGTAACAATTGAGTGACTCTGTGTTCCCTTTGTCATCATCCCCCAATCCTTCCCCCAAATCCCTTTTTGGGGTGCTTACGTGGCACAGTGAATAGAGCACTGGCCCTGGAGTCTATCTGAACCTGAGTTCAAATCCGGCCTCAGACACTTAACACAAAACTATCTGTGTGACCTTGGGCAAGTCACTTAACCTCAATTGCCCTGCCTTCCACTCTCTAAACAAACAAACAAAAACAAATATCCCTTCTTAGACCCTCATTTTTCTTCTAAAAATGCTTTTCCAAATCCATTTTTATTTCCGTTAGCTTCTCTCCTTTGTGTATTCAGCTTATTCTAAGCTTCTGTACTCCTAAAATTAATGTTATAGCCACACTCATATTCATCATCTGTGATGTGGTCTTGCTTCTGTGTTCTACATGTAACTAGCAGGTGTCACTGCGGGAGGCAAAGTTTTATGGTTGGCACTTACTCCTTTCTATCCACTCCTCCTTTCTGGAAAAGGGGATAGTTGCATCTCCCAAGGCCACAACTATTTCTTCCCATGGGGCACCTCTTTTTGATCAGTGGTCTCTCCTCTTTGCTGCCTCTATTTTCTTTGGAGGCTGTATGAAGGGGTGGACCCTTCTAAGTCCTTGGGTGTGGTCTTTCCACTGAGTCCAAGTTCTACAGAACAAATCCTTTTCTGAAGTTTAGATTCAGTCAAAGGGATGCACTTGAGGACCTAGAGGGCTACAGGTGGCCTCAAGGTTCCTTAACCCTTGGGCTAGAGATATAATTAGCCATAGCTTGTTACAATGAGTAGCTTTCATTTAATCTAAGGACAATCCAAAGACCCTCAGGTCCACATAACTTCTTTTCTTCTACTATTTTATGGAGTTTATATTAGCTAAAAATTATTAATTAAATCAAAATATCTAAGAGCCCCAGTTGGAAAATCTCCTAACATTTAGACAGAAGTTTAGATATCAGCTCTATTTACTTTGTGTGTACTTCCAGCTCTCCATTCTTCTTTGGCATGGCTGAAATACCTGGACATGAAGGACGAAACTTCATGATTGAGCATGGGTTTTTTTATAAACAGAGATCAAGATAAATTAGTTTGGATAAAAAATAATAAACTAATATATAACAATGCTTCTTACTGTAGGGGAAAATTAGAGAAAGAATAAGCTTTTCAGTTCACCCTAAGTCCCTTGAAGGGGTGTTTACAAGTAGACGCTTCAGGCTGAAATTTTGAATACAGCTTCAAGGACCCTATATCCCACTCTATCCTTCCTGCTTTGATAAAACTCTCTCTCTCTGTCTCTGTCTCTCTGTCTCTCTGTTTCTCTCTCTATGTCTCTGTCTCTCTCTCTGTCTCTCTGTCTCTTTGTTTCTCTCTCTCTGTCTCCCTCTCTCTCCTTCTCCCTTTCTCCTATCTCTATCTCTCTTCCTCCTCTTCCTCCATTTTTCTCCCTCCCTCCTTCTTTCCCTTCCTCCTTTCTTCCCTCAATATTATTTTGTTGAACAAAGTTACTATTGGTTTAACCTCAGTTAACTATTTACTTATATTCTCTTCTAAGAAAAAAAAAGTAAAAGACAACTTGAATATTCACAATTGTGGAAAATTTGGTATTAACCCTTAGTCTCTCTCTTTAAAAATTATCTTGCATGACATCTGTATCTATCTATTTACCTCTTTCTCTCTATCTAGAGATTTACATTTTGTACTTTAAAAGGTAATGTAGACTAGAGATGCCTCTGGAAAGAGTAACACCTGGTTTTAAGTCCTATCTCTGATGTATACTAAGTGTGTGACCTTGGGCAAGTCACTTAATCTCTCAGCACCCCTGAGGTGTCAATTACTGATCTACATTAGTCGAGATGGTTCTTTACTAAGAATTCTCTACACCAATGAGGAAATATCTTCTATTTACTTCTCTGCTCAGGTGGTGTTTTTACCACCACCACCCCCAGTAGAATGTAGGGGCAGGAAGGCAGGAACTTTTTTTTCTTATTTTTGTCTTCATACTCTCCAGAGTCCCACAGAATGCTCTACACATTGTATATGTTCAACAAATGTCAGTTGAATTGAGTTAAATAAAGTTTATACACATTTGGGGAAAAATCTAACGAATAGTTTATTATCCTTAGTTTAAAATGTCTATCTTCTTTAATGTACAATCCTACTCCCAAGAGACAAGTGATATAAGGTTATATATTCCATATATATAACAGAAGAAGAACAACATGAGTTTGAATGAACTTTTTTTTTTTTTAACAGAAATCAGTCATAAGGAAAGCTATTATAAAGCGACAAAGTTATTTCTGGATGTAAAGAGACACCTGATGAGTTATAGTTCTCCATTGCAGGATATTGTCCATTTCCACTCTCAATAACTACACCCTCTGTACTGGTTTCTATTGTAAACTGGATAGCTATGATATGTTTTCTCCTCTATACATCAGCTTTCTAAGGCTGTTTAAAAACAGCCTTATGAAGTGTTATCATGTGGAATATTTTTCTGATATAATTCCAAATTGATAAAATATAAACTCACATGTTATGCTTTGTGTTTAATTTAAAAAACAGTAGGATAAACCTCCTACTAATTGTCTAATTAAATATAAATATTACAGAATCATAAAATCTTCACTATCTTTCTACCCAAGAAAGAAACCCCAAATTTGTTTTTCCCTGTTTTCAGAGTTCTGCAGTGAGTCATTTTTATCCTTCTCCTTGATGAATACCTTTGCTCTCATTCAATGTCATGCTCTCCTGGTGTAGGAACTGTCACCAAATATGCAGAAGAGCAACAAATTTTTTAACTTGTAATCTTAGAGGATTACCTGAGAGGAGGGAGGTTAAGTGACTTGACCTTGATCATATGGTTAGTATGTATCAAATTTAGGACTCGATCCTGGATCTTCTTAACCCCAAGACCAATCCTTTCAATGATGCCATTTTAGTTTTTTAAAAATATGTATGTTTTAAAAATTCTAATTAACAGAAGGAAAAATGCTTTATTAAAAGTGAACTAGTAAATGGTCATATTTTCCTCTTCTGTACTTACTGAGCATTTTCCCTGTACAGATTTTGTATTTAAATTTTGTATTTAAATTTTGGTGGAAAAGATTGTAGATAGACTATGGCATATTTCAGTTATTATCTAGAATCTTAAACAAAATTCTGAGCAGAATCTAGAAGGTTTTTCTTCATTACAACATAAACCAATTGATCATTCTTTGAACTGATAAAAAACTGAAAATATTGTGGCTTGTAATTCGACCTATTATAACACACCCACAATATAACCACCCTACAGTAGGATCTGCAGACAAGCCCCCCAAATGTAATAAGACAATTGGGGTGATATCATCCCAGGGAGCTACCACCCAATAGCTAGGTGTGTTAGGCATCTCTCTGGTCTTCTATTGATTCTCTAAGCCGCTTTTACAAAGGAGGTCTAAGTTTCCAGAGACAGACCATCATCACCACAGAGCTTACACTTAAACTCCCTCACAACCCTAGGGGTCACCCCAGCACTACCACTCTAATTCTCAAGCCCCCATTCTACATGTCTTCTTTCTACATAACTCAAAATAACGTCACTTAGTTCTTAAATATAATTTACCCAACAATAAGGCAAAATAATGTTTATGAATATTAACAGATTAAAGTAGACATATAAATAATAAAATATTTTTCAAAATGCATATAAACCTGCATTACAATCTCTCACCAATGTATTCAACAACTATAGTGAAGAATGGGAACATGCTTATAGGAACTTGGAATAGAAACACATGAATAGAAACATGAGTGGAAAGCTCATGTACATAGAATAACTCACACCTCTCTAGACTATAATATTTTAATATATTAATTTTTAAAACATTAATTTTTAAAAGGGAGAGACTGGAGGGAGGGAGATATGGAAGAGAGAGGGAGGGGGAGAGAGAGAGAGAGAGAGAGAGAGAGAGAGGTAGGGAGGGAGAATTTTAATATTATTGGTTGGTTCAGCAACATCTGTACCACATGAAGCTACTTTTCTGCTCACTGCTTGACTGTTAGTCCTCACTAGTCCATCTGGGGTATTCTCTTCTCTACTTGAACCCTGCTTTTATATGCTCTCTCAGTTGAGTGCCACATTTAACGGGGCACTAAGTATAAATACGAATTCTTTTTAAGCTAGACAACTTCCAAGTTTATCAATGGGATATTGATGGGCTGCAAGGGCCAGACCAGCTGCTTATTCACTCATTCCTATGGTGTGCTATCTAATCAGAATGCCATCTGCAGAAACCAGAGCTCATGCTCATTCCTTAAGCCAGGTCACCAAGATACTCTTGCACTTAAAAAGCTCCTGTTGCTTTTCCTTCTCAAGGCACAGGATGCAGAGGAGAATAAAAAAAACCGTTATGAGGAGCTGCACCTTTTACCGACTCTAGGTGGCGATAAAGGGCGGTAGCTGTCATTGGAGCTCCGGGTCAGTCATTCATTCTCTCTGGCCAATCAGAAAGAACCTGCTGAAGGCTTCTAATCGCCCCAGTGATGACTGAGAAATGTTTAAACCCTCTTGCTGCGTCTTAAATTTCTCTTAGGTCTCTGATTCAACCTGGTGTGATACCTCTTATCCTGACAGGAAGGATGCTTTCTATGTTTAAATGACTCATTGTTAATTTTTCGGTTGTGTCAGAGTCTTCACAAACCCATTTGGGATTTTCTTGACAAAGATACTGGAGTGTTTTGCCATTTCCTTCTCCAGCTCATTTTACACATGAGGAAACTGAGGCAAATGGAGTTAAGTGACCTGCCCAAGGTCACACAGCTAGTAAGAATCTGAGGCCATATCTGAACTCAGGAAGAGTAGTCTTCCTGACTCCAAGTCTGGTCACTCTACCCGCCACACCACCTAGCTGCTCAGTGATTGACCTTTTGCCTTTTATTTTATTTTTTTTACTACCTTTTGGGTAGTCACAGTCACCCAAATTTCACCTATTAGATTGAAGTCCTTTTTCAGTCATATACTAGTTTCCAAAAGGTATGTGAGTTCTCATTTTCTTAGCTCTACTCTCTTTAGTCATAAAATGTGTGTATATGTTAACGTATGAAACACATAAAGTAGAGGAGATAGCCATCGGCTCCAATGTAGCCCTGTGTCAACTTCGTGATCTTGAAACTGTGTCTCTTCCCACTGACATTTCTTTAGTTTTTCACAAATAAAATATTTTTTTCTCCCTCTTTCTACTATTAAACTGTTCCCAAGTAAATGAGGTGTCATTCTACACTGTTGACCAAATTCTACAATACACACCACAGGTTATTTTCCCTCCAAAACTTCCCAAAATCCCATCTGAAAGCAATTTTTCCTACATGCTACATTACATTTTAGTAATATTAAAACAAAGTTATTTTTATCTTAGCATTAAGTATCAAAATGTTTATCCATAAAAGTTGCAACAATTCATCCTTTGACAAGAGATGTTACAAAGGTAACATGCTTTGGCAACAGATTGGGTTGGGGGGGAGATGAAAGGGCAGGATTTTAAGGATGACATTTGGTTTACAAGCCTGGATAAGTGGAAGGATGGTAATGCTCTCCTCAGTAAAAGGAAGGACAGGAAGAAGGGAGGACTTGGAGGCAGAAGGGAAATGAGTTCACCTTTGGACATATTGAGTTTAAGATATCTATGGGACATCCAATTGAAGATGTCCAACAGGCAGGAGATGAAAGACTAGAGGTGAGAAGATAAATTAAGGCTGGATACATCATTTGAGAATCATCAGCACGGAGATAGTTGAATCTATGCGTGTTCCTGAGATTACCAGCATAATGGTATAAAGGGGAAAAGAGTCTATGACAGATCCTCGAGGGATGCCCACAGTTAGTGATCAGGATCTGAATGAAGAATTGGCAAAAGAAACTGAAAAGAGGTGACCAAAGAAGTAGGAGAAGAACCATTCTACTATTGTAGCAGGAAGGATACAACATGTACAAAGACTGGTAAATACAAATGTACATTGGTAAATGCAAATGTACTTTTTACTTTAAAGTTTTTTTAAATTTAATTTTATTTCCAGTTACAAAGTCTCTTCCCATTTATTGTGAAGGTAGAAAATAGATATCTGTAAATCCAAGAATAAGCAGCTTTCCAGAAGAATGCTACTGTGAACAGCTTTCAAGGTTCTGATTACACAGTATGGTGAAAACTCTATTTATTTAATAACAAATCAGCACAAAACATTCAGAGAAAATCAAGGTATAGGATTCACAGTGTTACAACTTACCATAGAAAATCAAAATACAGCATTCACAACTTGTCACTAAAATTGCTACACAGTTTTCACCACAGTGGTCACATAGTTTTGAACAAAGTACAATCATTAAGTCAATCAATCACTTAGTAACAATCATTCAATCAACTCAATTATTCAATCTTCCTTGAAGAGGCTTGCATCCATAAGGGTCACAAAATACAATAATCAAAGTTTTCCACTCAGGGGGCACACTAAGTTACAAATCAGTCACTATTCAGTCATTGTTCATTATTCAATCATCAGAAAATACACAGGCCATCCACACCTTGGTTACAAGTAAATTACAATCTTCTCAATCAGTACACAGTATCCGAGTAAAATCTTCTTTCAGCTTGACTCAGGGTAGGCTCTCACATTTCCTGGATCCCCTTCCAGGGTCCCAGCTCCTAACTGGATTCACCTGTCACCTGGGTTCAAAGGCAGCCAACTCCCAGTTCCTTGTCCAGCTCTCCATGCTGTTCCTATTCTATGCCGAAGCTCTCAGGTTCCAGTCCACCTTAAATATTCCACAGTTTCCGTTCCCAAGAAGTCAAGGATTAACAAAGCCACAAACAAACAAAATACTGACACCACAGTCATGCTTCCTCATTCTTCTGCAGCTCCAGATGGCTCTTGGACTCAGTAGCTCCTCAATAGCTTCTCAGCATCTCCAGCTGGCCCTCAGAGTCAGAGAAGTTTCAGCTGGTTCCCAGAATCAAAATCACTTCATCCAGGTTCTCAAAATAAAAATCATTCTCTCCAGCCTGGGCCTCTCTTCCTCAGCCTCCAGAACCTGGCTCCAAGAAGATCTGAAATTCCATCTAGGGCTTCTCCTTATATACCTATTAGCTCCTCCCTGTTCTGCCCCTCCCTGTTACATCAGCAACTTCCTGTTATGGCAGCAAAAGGGGTTCATGTCTTTTGTTTCTTAACAAAGGCTCCATCTAATTAATTTCAAACTAAGTGCTAAGTACTTGTTAGCTTTGCCAATACAAAGGGATCAAATTACATTACTATCACAATATCCATTATAAATGTGAAGTCATGAAAATCATGCTTCCTCACTAGCCACAGAATAAGTATTTATTAAATGCATGCCAAGTGCCAGACTCTATGCTAAACACTTCATAAATGTTATTTCATTTGATTTCACAACAACCCTGGGAGGTAAGTGCTATTATTATTCCCATTTGAAAGTTGAGAGGGGCTAAGTGACTACCCGGGGTCACACACAGCTATGCTGTAGGTCCAGTTATGTAGGCTGTAGGCACAATCCTATGCCATCAGCTGCCTGGAGAGAATGCAAAGTAAGACAAGGCAGGACAGGGGAGAGGAGAGGGCATATACAAGAGTGATCTTCTTTTGTAGGAAGTGCTACCAGAGTTAAGCTCTGAAGGGTGCTAGAGATTCTAGGAAGCAGAGATGAGGATGGAAAATATTTCATGCTTAGAGGGAAAATAACAATTAGAAAGGAAGAGAAATAATTGAATTGATAGTAAAATTGTCCCTTCAAACAATATATTAATATCTTTTGTGAAATGACAGTGGAAGATACTGTCTACCATGTTACCCCTAATAGAAAGATTCTTTCAAAAAATTATTTCTGAAGAAGTGCAGCATAATGGTAAGAATGCTTGAGTCAGAAGATCTCAGTTCAAATCTAAGCTCTTCCCACTTATTAGCCATTTGATCTTGGGATCACTGGGACTTCTAGGTCATCAAGCTGAGTAGAGAGACATAGCTGGCACAGAATTCAGCAGTCCATCAGGAAAACAAGTGGCTCAGAGAGGAGTGAAGCATAATGCTCAAGGCTATCAAATTTAGTGAGATCTATGCTTTGATTGTCTTCTACATATTTCCTATTGTTACTTTACATCTGGGCCAGGATTTCACTTAAGTCCTCCTCTAGAATAGGTATTGCTTCAGAAATAGATTCTGCTGGCTAATGAGATAGACTCTTCCACGTTCCTAAGAACTTTGGTTGCTGATCCCTAACTCAGTATTGATGAGGGTATTTCAGGAAATTTCTTTACTGCAAGTGTACTTGGGATGAGCCCATGTATGTATGTATAATGTGGTATACTCAGCAGTGGGGAAGAACACAAGGTCTCTGCCTTCAAGGAACTTAGAAATTAATAGAATTGAGTGAGCCAGACAAGAGAAAGAGGGCGGGGAGGGAGAGAGACAGAGAGAGACAGAAAGAGGGAGGGAGGGAAGAAGGAGAGGGAGAGGGAGAGAGTGAGAGAGAGAAAGAGAGAAAGAAATGGGAATATGAATACAACACTGAGGCCACAATATGAGGGTTCCTCTGGGATTTATTAGGGAGAGCTCTTGCATTGTTGGAAAACCATTGAAGAGATTCTTAATCTGGGATTTATTGTATCCCTTAGTGTCATAAGGATCTTCTAGAGAAAAAAAGTGAATTTTAAAAATAGAGTTTTCCAGTGTGTTTTCCTTTTACAAATCAGACCACTTTCTATGATATAATTTATTTTAATATTTAAGTATTGACATATATTATTTACCATATCTATTAGTACTTATGGAGGCAAATGTGAATTAATAATGATATAGCATGGCCAGAGCACTGGTGCTTGGCAATGTCGTTAGAGTCATACAAAAGTCTCTTAATTAAGGGAATAACATATAATTTAAGGAATAAAGATGTCGTAGATATTCTACAAAATGTTATTGACAATGTAAAGTACTAAGAGATAGGAGGTAAAAAATAAAATCTTATCTGTTTTCTTCAAATTGCCTAAGGAGAGAGATCCTTCTGAAACAACTGGCAGGGTAGGAGTTTCAAAAAGCAATTGGAGCCTGATAACCAAATCTCTCAAGAATGAGAAGAGGATATTTCATAAAGTTAAAATGATGTCAGTCAAGAAGGGAGTATATGGAAATAAGTTATTTTAGAATTGACCATGAATAAATAGTCATTTGAATAGCTAGAAATAGGCATCCATATACTATATAGTATAATCTATTGCAACAGAAACCTAGGTTAGGATTTCTTTTAGAGGACACACATTCCCCCAAGAAACAAGAAAGACAATTAAAAGTCATAGAAAGACAATTAGAAGTCATAGAAAAGGGGCAGCTAGGTGGCACAGTGAATAGAGCACCAGCCCTGGAGTCAGGAGGACCTGAGTTCAAATCTAGCCTCAGACACTTAACACAAAACTAGCTGTGTGACTTTGGGCAAGTCACTTAACCCCAGTTGCTCTCCAAAAAGAAAAAAAAAGTCATAGAAACACAATTAAAAGTCATAGCAAGTTATTTTTCCAACCCAGGGAAGCTTAGGTAGACAGATAGTGAAATCTGAAGACACTGAGATGGGGTCTAACAAGAATGAGGCATAGTAGAAGTAGCACCAGTGGTGATGGCAGCTGTGGTGAAGAATAGCCCAGCCCCAAAGGATGATAAAAAAACTGAACACCTAGTCCAAAAGAGATCTTGGGGGAATCTATGTACTAGCACTGGATGCAGGAATGTCATCTGACAGCTCTGTTGAGCATTACTCAGTTCTGGGTCATGGTTCCAGGGTGGAGAGGAGCAGTTATAGTCATAAGGGAATAGGAACCCTTGCTGTTTAAGGACCAGAGTGTAAAGCAGGTGGGCAGTGACCAGACCTCTTCCTGAATTTGAAAGCACCAATCTTACAGGCCCCCAGACTAATCTATGAAAACAACAGAAAAACATGAGACATAAGTTCAGACCAGTCATTCCTCAATCCTACCCCTGAACATGAGCAGAGTCAATACAACATAAAATTCAGAGTCAGAAGTAGGCTAAGAAAACAAGCAAAAAAAACAAAAACAAAAAACAACCTGACCATAAAAATCCATTATGATGACAGGGAAGCTCAGGACACAGACTCAGAAGAAAGCAAATGGCCTGAAAACACATACCCCAGAAAAGCCTCAAAGAAAAATGCAGATTGGACAGATGCTCAAAAAGAATTCTTACAAGAGCTTTTAAGAAGAGCCAAAAATGATTTTAAAAATCAAATAAGATCAATAAAGGTAAAATTTGGGGCAAAAATGAGAGCAATGTAAGAAAATTATAAAAAGAGAATTTACAACTTGGTAAAAGAAATACAAAAGTACCAAAGAAAACTTTAAAATCAAAATTGTCCAAAATGGTTAAAAAAAATCAAAACCTAACCCAACAAAATAACTCCTTAAAAATTAGAAATGGTTAAGTGAAAGTGGTTCACTCAATGAGACATTAAATAAAAGGAAGTCTAAAGCCTGAAAAATAAAAGAAAATATGAAATAACTCAGGGGAAAAAATGACTGACCTGGAAAATAGATCAAGGAGAGATAATTCAAGAATTATTGAACTCCTTAAAATCCATTATCAAAAAAAGAGCCTACACATCACATTTCAAAAAAATCATAAGGGAAAACTATCCAGATATCTTAGAACCAGAGAGCAAAGATGAGGGTGAAAGAATCTTCCAGTTACTTCCTGAAAGAAATCTCAAAATGGAAACTTCCAGGAATATTTTAACCAAAATTCTGGGTTCCTAAGTCAAAGAGAAAATACTGCCATTCAAATAACTCAAATAAAAAAATAATTCAAATAGTGTGAAGCCATAGTCAGAATTGCACAAGATTTAGAAGCTACCATTACAGACAAAAGGAGGGCTTGTAATAAGATATTATCAGGACAAAGGAACAAGGATTACAACCAAGAATAGCCTATGCAGCAAAACTGAGTAAAATCCCACCTGGGGGGAAATGAACATTTAATAAAACAGAAGACTTTCAAGCATTCCTGATTTATTTTTTTAAAAATAGAGCTGAACAGAAAATTTGATATTCAAACACAAAATTTGAGATAACCAAAAAAAGGAAAATATGCAAGATAATTTGTAAAGGACTTAATAAAGTTAAACTGTTTATATTCCTATGTGTGAAGATGACATATGTAACCTCTAAGAACTTCATCATCATTAGGGTGTTAGAAGGATTCTACTTAGAAGGCATGGGTGTGAGTCTAATGTATTGGGGTGATCTCAAATGAAAAACGAAGGGTGAGAGAGGGATGCTTTGGATGAAGAAGGGAGAGGAATAATGAGAAAAGTTGTCTCACATAAAAGAGATTCATAAGGAAGGGGAAATGGGGGGAAAGGAAGGACTGGACAATGCTTGAAACTCACTCTCATACAAACTGGTTCAAAGAGCAAAGAATACATACACACACATAATTGGGTACAAAAATCCAGCTTACATAACAGGGAAGTAGAATGGGACAATGAGAAACGGGGGTGGGAAGGATTTGAAGGTGGGTAGATCAAGGGACACAGTGGTCAGAAGTAAAACAGACTTTTGAGGAGAAGACGGTAAAAAAAAGAAGATAAATAGAAAAGGATGAAAGGAATTACACACTTAGCAGTCATAATTAAGAATGTTACAGGGATGAACACATTCATAAAACAAAACAGGGTAGCAGAATGGATTCGAAACCAGAATCCGGCAGTAGTTTACAAGAGACACATTTGCAACAGAAGAACACACAAAGAGTTAAGACAAGGGCTGAAGCAGAGTCTATTTTCAACTGAAGTAAAAAAAAAATTCAGGGTAGCTATCCTCATTTCAGAGAAAGCAAAAACAAAAATAGACTTAATTAAAAGAAGTAAACAAAGAAACTACAGTTTTCTAAAAGTTATCATAGATGATGAATTAATATCAATGCTGAACATACATGCAGAGCATCCAAATTCTTGAAGTAAAAATTAAATAAGTTACAGGAGAAAATAGTAAAGCCATTCTTGTGGTGGACTTCAACCTATCCTTCTCAAACTTAGATAAATTTAACCATAAAATAAATTTTCAAAAGTTAAGGAGATGAATAGAAAAGTTAAATTAGAGTTTATTAAATGGGGATAGAAAGAAGTACACCTATTTTCAGCTCTTCATGGTACTGTCAGAAAAATTGATCATGTATTAAGGAATAAGGGGCAGCTAAGTGGCACAGTGGAAAAAGCACCAGGCTTAGAGTCAGAAAGACCTGAATTCAAATCCAGCCTCAGACACTTAGTATCTATCTATGTGACCCTGTGCAATTTATTTAACCATGTTTGCCTCAGTTTGTCCATTTGTAAAATGAACTGCAGAAGGAAACAGCACACTCCAAAGATACTTCAGTATCTTTGCCAAGGAAATCTCAAGTGAGGTGACAAAGAGTTGGACAAAACTGAAAAATGACTGAACCACAATGATAAGTCCTAAAAACATCACAAACCAATTCAGAAAAGCAGAAAAATCAAATGTCCCCTTTTAAATCATAATAAAATTTAAAAAAATAACATTCAATAAAAGACCTTGGAAGCATAAGTTAAAAAATTAACTGGAAACTAAATTACCTATTCCTAAAGAATAAGTGGGACAAACAACATGGTAGAAACAATAATTTCATGAAAGTTAATGACAACAATGAAACAATCTACCAACATTCTTACAATGTAGCCAAAGTGACACTTACAGGGAAATGTATATCTCTAAACACTTTCATCAATAAAAGAAAGATAAGATCAATGAATTGGGCATACAGCTAAAAAAAGAGAAAAACAGCACATTTAAAACTCCCAATTAAACACCAAAATAGAAATTCTAAAAGTCAAAGGAAAGACTAACAAAATGAAAGTTAAATACTCTTTCAAAGTAATCAATAAAGGTAGAAAAATTTTTTTAAGGAAAATAGATAAGCTATTGGTTAATTTGACTTTAAGAAAAACAGACTGTGGGGGGGTGGAGCCAAGATGGCGGCGTAGAAGCAGCAAAGCACCACAGCTCCCACACAAACACGCTAAAAAAACTCATAAAATGGGACGCTAAACAGATTTTCAAGCTCCAAAACTCTCCACAAGACAGAAAGCACTACAGGCA
>JAQQSW010001059.1:0-22898 GCA_028646575.1 Pseudocheirus occidentalis
CTGAAGGAATTATTCTCTTCAGAATGCTTTTGAGATTCTTTTTCCATCTGGCAAATTCGACCTTTTAAGGCATTCTTCTCCTCATTGGCTTTCTGGGCCTCTTTTGCCATTTGAGATAATCTATTCTTTAAAGTGTTGCTTTCTTTAGTCAGGTTGTTGACTCTCTTTTCATGATTTTCTTGCATCATTCTCATTTCTCTTTCCAATTTTTCCTCCACTTCTCTTATTTGGTTTTCAAAGTCCCTTTTCAGTTGATATATACCTTCTAGGCATTCTTCAAGTGTCTTGGAAGTGTTTGGTGTGGGAGTTCTGACTGGGTTGTCTTCTTCCCGTTCCATGCTTTGATCCTTTTGGCCACAAAAAAGAATTCTAGAGTATTATTGCTATTCTTATTTTGCTTCCTTTTCCTCATGTTGGCCATTCAGTTTATTGGTTGGGGTTTTTTTTTAGCTCTGTGAAACTCTGCTTCCAGGGGGAAAAGCTCTGTTCCAAATCACTGGGGTTTTCTCAGCTGCGGGAGCTATTAGGGGGGTGTTGCAGCGCCCCCCCCAGCTTTGGCTTGCTGAAAGTGCACCCCAGGACCACCACCCAAGACTAGGATCTGGATCCAGGCTGCTCAATGCAAGAGCCCTTGGCCCTGATCAAATGATTCACCCCCCCTGTTGAGTCTGCAGGCTAGGGGCTCTGAAGTAGCCCAGTGGGGGCCACTGCCAGTTCCAGCAGTTCCCCTCCCCCATTGTTTCCTTGCCCCAGGGGCAGATTGGCCCATCTGCTTTTCCTCCCCAAATTAAGTTTCAAAGTTTCACTTTCACTTTCACTGACCATCTTATCCTCATTTGCTGGATGTGAAGATTCCCTCAATTGCAATAGATCTTCTCTAAAGTAGACTCAAGCTGTAGCTTGGGAGGCTCGGCTCCTTCTGACCACCCTGGGGCCTGGCCTGGCTGCGGCTGTGGTTTTGGGCTGTTCTGGCCTCTGCTCCAGCGTGAGCTGCCCCTCTCCCGTCCCCATTCCTCATACCTTTGCAGATGTGGACGTGTTGGAGGCTGTAGATCCTTTCCTCTGAAGACTGGTTGCAGTGTGGTTCTGCTCAGCTCAGCCTGGCCCCTTCCCACCCCTCAGGCCTGGCCTCAGTTCTGGCTTCAGGCTTGGCCTTCGTCCACGTGCGGCCGCCATGATGAGCCCCTGCTGCTGAGCTGCCTTCAGGAGAGATGTGTTTTTATGTATTTTTGTGAGTCTGAGAGTCTTAGACTTTTTCTAGGCTCATATTTTATGGGTGTTTAGGGTGCCGGTGTGGGACCTGCAAAGACCTTGCTGCTTCTACGCTGCCATATTGGCTCCGCCCCCGTCTCTCCTTTCCTTTTCTTATCTGTCTCTCCTCTTCATAAAATTCTCCCTCAACCAACTCCAATCACCTACACAGATCCCACCTACAATATATCCCACAGTTTCTTTACAAAACATCAAGTGCTGTAGACTTCTGGAATACATACGCTTCACAAATCAATGATATAAGTAAATAAGGGCCAGTGAGCTAAGTTCTCTTTGAAAAAATCTACACATTCATATCCACTTAGGTGAGAATTTTCAGTTTTTTTGAGTGGAAAGCAGAGCTGAAGTAAAGAAAATCACTGACTCCCTGAAAGTAAACAGCAATAAACTTACTTACCTCTTCTGTCCAGTAAGAGATGTTTAAGATACTCAGGTAAGGATGAGAATTCCCCCTCCCCCACCCAAAAATGATTATCAACTGAACTTATGGAACATTGGAAGACTTGAATGAAAATTCAAAATAGTTTAGAACTGTGGAGTGAAAATAATAAGGCAAATTTTAGTGGAGATATGTATAAAGTCCAAAATGGGGTTAAAAAATTAACCATATCATTATTGCAATAATCTGGTACTCACTAAGAAATTGAGTGGAAGATCAATGGAATAGATTAGTTAAGCATGATATTATAGTTATTGACCAAAGGTACCTCATATATGATAAACCAAAGATCAAAACATTTTGAAAAAAAACTCAGTCTATGATAGAACCTGCTGGGAAACCCAGAAAACAGTATGCAAGAAAGTAGGTGTAGATCAGCATCTCACACTGCATGCCAAGGTAGGTCAAAATGGGTAGATGATTTACCCTTGAAGGGTGATATCAAAAGCACATTAGAAGAGGATGAAATAATTTGTCATATCTATGCATAACACAAAAACTTAGAAAAAGAAAATATACAGAATATTATAAAATGTGAAACGGAAACTTTTAATTATATAAAATTTTTAAAATATGTTTTTTATACAAACAAATCCAATGCAGCCAAAATTTAAAAAAGAAAGCAGGAACTGGGGGGAAGGGGAACTGCAACAAGTATCTCTGATAAAGATCTCATTTCTTAAATGTACAGAGAACTGAGTAAAATTTATAAAAATACAAGTCATTCTGCAATTTATAAATGCTCAAACTATGTGAACAGTCAGTTTTCAGACAAAGACATCAGAACTATCTATTGTCATATGAAAATAAATTGCTCTAACTCATTATTAATTAGGCAAATGCAAATTAAAACAACTCTGAGGTACCACATCACACCTATCAGTTTTACTAATATGACAAAAAAAAAGGAATATGATAAATATTGGAGGAGATGTGAGAAATGTGGGATACTAATGTGCTGATTTTAGAATTGAAAACTGATCCAACCCTTCTGGAGAGTAATTTGGAACTATACCAAAAGGGCTATAAAATTGTGCATACTCTTTGATTGAGCAATACCACTACTATGTCTATATACCAAAGACATAAAAAACAATTGTTTGAGGCAAAGCGGAAGGAGAAAGGTAAGAAGGAAGGAAGGAAGGAAAGAAGGAAGGAAGGAAGGAAGGAAGGAAAAGAAGGAAGGAAAGAAGGAAGGGAGGAAGGGAGGAAGGGAGGAAGGGAGGAAGGAGGGAAGGGAGGAAGGGAGGAACAATGTTTCATTCTGTATTCAGACAATTTTATTTCTTTCTCTGGAGGTGGATAGTTCACTTCATAATTAATCCGTTGGAATTGTCTTGGAGAATAGTATTACTGAGATTACCTAAGTCACTTAAAATTATTTATGACAAAATATTGCTGTTATTGTGTACAATGCTCTCCTGGTTCTAGTCATTTCACTTTGCCTCAAAAATTGTTGTCTTGTGGAAGAGATTTAATTTGTTCTGCTTAGCCATGAAAGGCATGTAGAGGGAGGTAAAATTTTTGTTCAATAATGACAAAATTGTTAAAGAAAGCAATGAATTGATGAGATCATAATTCCATCAAAGTTTTTAAAAACAGAGAAAAAAACTTCCTCATGATTAGAAAGGTCCTAATGTGGAATCAAGGAAAGTTTTGAAAAATAGAGAAAAAAACTTCCTCATGATTAGAAGGAATGTGGAATCAATTTCCTGTAGTGATTTATTTTCAGCAGTTTAGTTCTTCAGGTGTGGGGCTGGACATATAATTTTGTGAGATTTCGAAGACAGTGTTTATAATCTGAAGAGGAATTGGAACCAGATTCTGAGGTGTCCTTGACCTATATGATTCTGTAATTCTATATGCACTAAAATGTGACTCAACAACATAAGCCACGATTTTCACTTCTATTTGATTTGACTCACCTTCTATTTATTAACAGCCTGTTATGTTTAGCTTATGGTGATAGAAAATTAAGATGAGTTCATAATTTGTAACTTAATGAATACTTGCTTGATTTTTTGCATTCTAGTAAAATACAAATAAGTTTAAATATATCCCTCTTTCAGTTGCTAAGTTACTTGTGAGGTATGGTTCAATGATAATCAAAATGTCAAGAATTTCACAAGACCTTGCATTACAATTCAATACTACTCTGACTTTAAGAACAGAGATAGCAAAAATAATCAGGAAAATGATCCCAAAGTAAGAACTTCAAGGAATATTGCAGTCAGATTTCAGAACTATTAGGTCAAGCAAAAATACTCAAGTGCTAGAAACAATTTAAATCTCTGGGGGCCACAATCAGGAAATTAAGCATAATATTTCAAGGGAAAAATGGTCATTCAATAAAAAAAGAAGAATTACAAACTTTCATAAGAAGAAGATGAGAAATGGAAAAAAGAAATGATCTCCAATAACAAGACCCAAGAAAAGTCTAAGAAGGTAAAAAGGTAAAAGCAAACATAATGGATTCAATGGAGCACTGTAATGGTAATACACATTTGAAGATCTTCCCTGCTCCTTAATAACCCTAAATTGAACTTGAAGTCCTTTCATGATTTGAAAACATACTCTGCCCCCTAATAGGCTTGATATGCTCCCCTGGAGCCTGTGGTAGGAGGCTTTTTTTCAGGAAGGCATAACTTTTATTACTTTGTAATCAAGTGGGTCATGAGGCTTTTAATGTTCTCTGACCCTGGAGAAGGCTATAACTATCTCTCTTTCTAGATAGTTAGATAGATAGATAGATAGATAGATAGATAGATAGATAGATAGATATAAATACATAACTGAGGCAAGGTTTTGCTTTGGGGCTTTCTTTGGGAAGAGTCATATGATTTGGCCAGATGAGACTCTGGGAAGCCATTGAGCCCCCCAGCTTTGAAAACCCACATGTTGGTGCTTCTCTCTGGTGAGTAACTAGGCATGGATATAATGGTAAGACAGAAACTCTTGTCTGTTTAATTGTGTTATTTTCTCTTGTAACTTCTATTTGTATTCTCTGAAGTTCAGCATGCTAACTTTTTTCCCTTGAACAAGGTAAATGATATATGTTTGATTGATTAATTAACCCTTTTTGACTTTCTTGCCTTTCGAAAAGCAGACCAAAGAACCTCTGCTAGCAGCCATCCTGTAAATGCTAGGGTGCTTGCTGCTACAGTCTCAACTCTTTAAATCCCTACATGGGAAGATGAAACTTGCAATTCTTAAAAATGGTACCATTAACAGTACTGATAGAAGGCATATACATGGGCAAGGGTTACAGGTATAATGTGGATGTGAGGGAATGTCATAAATATAATTAAGGGATATAAAAAAGCAGCACACTGGATACAGAAGGAAGGGAGAGATAGAATGAGAGAAACTTTTTTTTTTTAGTGGAGTGGAACGTAGGAGGATGGGTGATGAGTATCCCTAGAATGTTACTCTCATCAGTATTAGCCCAAAGAGTGCATAATTTACATAATCAATTGAATATAGAAATCTATCTTACATGACAGAGAAGTAGGCAAGGAGGTGATTAATTAAAGTGGGGGACTGACAGAAGGACAGACTGAGGGATAGGGTGGTAGACATAAACAAAACACTATCAAAGAGGGAAAAGATAAAAGGAGAAAGGGGACAAATAGGAAGTAAAATAGGTTGGAGGGAAGTACACAGATAGTATTCATAACTGTGAATGTGGATGGGTGAGAACTCTTCCAGAAAACAGCAGTGAATAACAGACTGGATCAAAAACTAGAATCATAATATATCATTTACTAGAATCATACTTGAAGCAGAGAGACACACACAGAGTAAAGATAAGGGACTGGAGCAGAATCTACTATGCTTCAGCAAAAGGAAAAAGAAAAATAGAGGTAGTGATCCTGATTTCAGACAAAGAAAAAGCATAAATAGACCTAATTAAAAGACACAAGGAAGGAAACCACATCTTACAAAAAGATATCATAGACATTGAAGTAATACCAATACCACACAAAAGGTGACACCATAATAAGCAAATTAGTAGAACAAGGAATAGTTAGCCTGTCAGATCTATGGGGAGAGGAAGAATTCATTACAAAATAAGAAATAGAGCATGTAACAAAATGTAAAATAAAAAAAATGTTGATTATATTAAATTAAAAAGCTTTTGCATAAACAAAACCAATGCAACCAAGATTGGAGGGTAAGCAGACAGCTGGGGCACAATCTTTATAGAGAGTATGTTTGATAAAGGATTCATTTCTCAAACATAGAGAACTAATCTAACTATTATGGAGGGCAGTTTGTAACCACACAAAGACCAAACACTTGATCTAGCAACACCACTACTAGGTCTGTATCCCAAAGAGATCATAGAGAGATAAAAGGACTATGTGTGCAAAAATTATATATAGTAGCAGTTTTATTTATTTTTTGGGTTGGTGGCAAAATTTTGAAAATGGAGAGGAGGCCCATCAAATAGAGAACGGCTAAACAATCTGTGTTATGTTAATGTAACAGAATACTATTGTGCAATAAGAAAAGATGAACAGATTTCAGAAAAAAACAGGAAAGACTTATATGAACTGATGCAAACTGAAATAATCAAAACCACTAAATCATTGTAAACAATATCAGCAACACTGTGCAATGGCCAACTATGAATGAACTCAAATCTTCTCAGCAATGCAGTGATTCAAAATGAGTACAAAGGACTCATGAAAGAAAATACTATCCATATCCAGATAAAGACTGGACTCTGAATTTAGATTGAAGTATTTTTTCAGTTTATTCTTTTGGGGTTTTACCCCTGTTTAATCTGTTTCTTCTTTCACAACTGTGAGTAATAAGTAAATCTCTTTTACATGATAGCATATGTATAATCTATATCAAATTATCTGCCATTTTAAGAAGGGGGATGGGAGGGAGGAAAGGGAAAAAATGGAGCTCAAAATCTTGGGCAAAAATTCTCTTGACATGTAATTGGGGAAAAAAATGAAATACTGTTAAAAATAAACAAGAATTAAAAAAATATATTACTCTGTCCAACATCTGTCATATTTGTTGTTGTTTTTTAAAGAAACATTATATAAAATTTTCATAAATGAAAAAGAAAAATCAATACACGGGAAAATAATTTAGTCAGCACATTTCCTGAAATGATCAGAATGTTATCATCACTGTTGTCATTGTTTTCATCATTGTTGTATTTGAAAATTGTCATTATCTTACACATCGTCATTGTATATTGTCCATTCCTATTTGTCTTGTAACTCCTGGGCAAAGGTCTCTATTATGCAGTGAAGCTATGAAGAAACAAAAGAGTTTCAAATACTCATCTGAAATGTGAAAGGGACTTTCAATTTAAAGACACTTTAGCATGATAGGTATTTGGAATTTAACAATATTTAATTGGAAGTTTGTATTACCCACTTCTGATTTTGCTGAGGGTACCATCACACTTTATGCCAGTATAGAAGGAAGAATCCTTTCCATTCTGTGCCCTTTTGTTATCTGTAAACCATGGCTTTTTTTTTTTAAGAATTCTGGGTTGGGACATTAAGACAGGAAGACTACTGGAAATTATACCAAAGTTATTACCTTGTCAAACTGGAAATTCAATCCTCAAATTCACATTAAAATTCCTTAATCATTTTCATCTCTTCTATTGATTTAACAGTGGGAGTGCATTTTTTCTTGCCCAAAACATAAATAAATGTTGGGACATTTTGTAATAGTCATTAGGTGATTAAAGAAAAGTTGACTAGGCAGGACTTATTTAAATGAATGATCATTCAAAGTGATGAAACTGATACCTGTAAAGTGTGAGATTCTTTTATTACATGTTTATATTTCTAGAATGTATATGTGTTATCAGCATAGCAACTGCAAAACAAAGACTTAAATATAGAATATTTTGAGAAAATTCTGGCTTAAAAGCAAAGAAAATGGTCAGAAATATGTTACTGTAAAGAACTGAAGTAAATCAGCCTCAATTCATTGGGAGGAGTTGCTTATCTTTGAAACAACTATAACAATTTAAGTTATGTGAATCTGTCTATGAAAATATTCCATATTTTCAACAACTGTTCTTAACTCCTCATATATTGCATGTTAATGTAAATGGTGACCACTCTCATCACTTTTCAAGCATTTTTTTAATCCTGAGGAATAATTTGTAAATTATTATATAATTATTCATATATTATATAATTATTTTAACAAATACTATCAGCTTATTGGCTGAGAGTAGAAAATAAATTAGGATGACATTTACAAAGTTAGTTTTATCCATTTTAAAAGTCAGATTTAATGTCAATTTTGCTAATCATTGGCTTTTGAATTTGCTTCTCTAATTGTGTATAACAGGAAAAGAATTTTAAAAAAGTACCCTGGTGGTGGAGCCAAGATGGCAGAGTAGAAGCACAAACTTGGCATGATCTTAGGCTCCAATCATTTCCAAAACATGTGAAAAAAATCACTCTGAAATTTACCCACAAAGTGACACAGAGAAACAAATCTCCCCCTGAATACAACATGGCAGGCCAACAGGAAAGTTCTCCCACAGCACCCTGGGAAGTCAACCCAGTCCCCATGAGTCATGGTTCTGGCCCTGGAGCAGCATTGACCAGCAGAGCAGACTTTAGGATAGTGAATCACCAGCAGCTGTGGTGGTTTCCAGACTTCTCAACCCATAAAAGCCAAAGTAAAAGGTCAGTGTGGAACTCTTGTTGAAATGGGGAGGGGTCAGAAGAGCATGGTCAACCCTTGCCCCCAGGGTGAGAAGCAGCAGAAGTGTGGTGGCTATGCCAAATGGCTGGCTCAGAAACTCCTGGCCTGAAGATTGTAGCAACCATTCAATAGGTAATCACTCTTGCATTAAACTGCTTGGATCTGGATCACAGTCCTGGGTAGGGTCATGGGGTATGTAGCCAGTGAGCCAGAGGTTGTGGGGGATGTAGAGAGGGTGCCTGCCTAAAAGCTTTTTCAGCTGTGAAAATGCCAGCTATTTGGGAGAAAGGTCTCTCCATTCTGGAAGCAGACTTCTACCATGGCAAAGAGTTCATTAGCCAAGTAACTGGCTGCCAATATGAGCAAGCAGAGGAAGTACAAACAGACCATAGAATCCTTTTTGGGGGACAAAAAAGAATCAAGGCACAGAGTTGGAGGAAGATAACAAAGTCAGAACTCCTGCAACAAAAGTGTCCAAGAAAAATATGAACTCGTTACAGGCCATAGAAAGGCTCAAGGATTTTGAAAATCAAGTAAGAGAATTGGAGGAAAAATTGGGAAGAGAAATGAGAATGATGCAAGAAAATCATAAAAAGCAATTAAACAGCTTGCTCAAGGAGACACAAAAACACAATGAAGAAAATAACACCTTAAAAAAACAGACTAACTCAAAAGACAAGAGGCCCCAAAAGCCAGTGAGAAGAATGCCTTAAAAACTGAATTTGTCAGATGTAAAAGGAATTTCAAAAGCTGACTGAAGAGAATAACTCCATCAAAATTACATCAGAGCAATTGGAAGCTAATGACTTCATGAGCAATCAGGATAATATAAAATAGAACCAAACAAATGAAAAAAAAAAAAAGAAGGCATTGTGAAATATCTCATTGGAAAAACCACTGACATGGAAAATAGATCCAGGAGAAATCATTTGAAAATTATTGGACTACTTGAAAGGCATGATCAAAAAAACAGAAAAGGAGCCTAGACACTATCTTTAAAGAAATTATCAGGCAAAATTGCCCTGATATTCTAGAACCACGAGTCAAAATAGAAATTGAAATAATTCACAGATACCCTCTTGAAAATTATCTCAAAAAGAAAACTCCTAGGAATATGATAGCCAAATTCCAGAGTTCCCAGGTCAAGGAGAAAATACTGCAAGCAGTCAGGAAGAAACAATTTGAGTATTGTGGAAACACAATCAGGATAACACAAGAGCTAGCCGCTTCTACATTAAGGGATCAAAGGTCTTGGAATGTGATATTCTGGAGGTTAAAGGTGCTAGGACTACAACCAAGAATCAACTACCAAGAAAAACTGAGTTTAATGCTACAGGGGAAAATATGGTAATTCAATGAAATAGAGGATTTTCAAGCATTCTTAATGAAAAAACAGAGCTGAACAGAAAATTTGGCTTTCAAATACAAGAAACAAGAGAAGCATGAGCAGGTAAACAGGAAAAAGAAACCCCAAGGAACTTATTAAAGTTGAACTATTTACATTCCTACATGGAAAAATAATAATTGTGACTCAAGACTTTTTCTCAGTTTGAGGATAGTGGAAGGGAATATATATGTATATGTATATATGTATGTGTATATACATGTTTATGTATGTATAGGAGCATGCATGTGTACATAAATATATATGTGAGTGTGGGAATATGAATGTTCTTGTATACATAGACAGTGGGCACAGGATGAGTTGAATATGAAGGGATGGTATCTAAAAAATAAAATTAAGAGGTGAGAAAGGAATTTATTGGGAGGAGAAAGAAAGAAATAGATTAGGCTAAATTACCTCAAATAAGAGACAAGAGAAAGCTTGTTACAATGGAGGGGAAGAGCAAGAAAGTAAAAGGGAATGGGATATCCTTATTCTCATTTAATTTGGCTTAAGGAGGGAATAACATACACACTTAATTGGGTATGTTACCCTACAGTAAAAGAGAGGTGTTATAAGAGGGGGTAATGGAAGGTAAGGAAGATAGGGGAGAGGGTAGTTAGAAGCAAACATTTTTGAATGAGATAGGGTCAAAGGAGAAAATAGAATATGTGGGGGGCTGGATAGGACAGAGGGAAATATAATTAGTGTTTTGCAATATAACTACTACGGAAATAATTTGGGTAATTTCACATGTACAACTATACTGAAATACTTATGTTCCCAGTGGGGATGAGTGAGGAGGGAAAAAGGGAAAAAAAAATTTAAACCAATGTTTAAAAAAAACAAACAAACCCTGATCAGTATACAATTACTGAGCACCTACTTCCTGCAAACATTGGTGTTACACACTGGGAATACAATGACAAAGCAATCCTTACCTTCAATGCATTTACCATCTGATCAAGGGAAGAGAGGATAATGTGTATGTGTGTATTTAACATAAATCACATATATAAGCACATATGATCTCCAAACTAGCTTATTTTCAATTCCTCAAATTTCTCATTTCAACTACTTCCATGTATAGCCATGAAAGGATGAATTTGAGGAATAAAAAATAAGCCAGTTTGGAGAGCACAGTGGCCACCAATGTTGGCCATTGGCTCTCAGGTTGATCACTAAACCAACTTTGTTCCTGATCTAATTCTGCTCCACAAACTCGACTATTTCTTTTTTAATTATGTGAAAGAATTCGGTAAATGAAAACATGCAGGTCGAATTGGTGCCGTATCCCTCTGAATCATAATCTGTCAACTCTGGCTCTAGGAACACACACCTTCACTTTTATGCACTTATGGGAATTGCTCTTTCGTTCATTTTTGAAGTTGTTAACTTGTTTTTCTGTCTGACATCCTATTGCTACAACCCAAAAGCCTTCACTTAAACTCTACTTTTTCCATGAATAAAAGTCCTCCCCCTAAACCCTAGTTCCCATGTTTGAGGTAGGAAGAATTAATTCAAAATTTTTGAACCAGAATTTCTGTTTATTTCCAATTTTTTTTAGCTTATAAACCAAACACCAGTGTAAATATTTAAGAAAGGACAAAGTCTTACACATTCTTCATATTTCTTTTGTATTTACCACATTAAGCCCAGTGCAGGACACATACATTGGTGGTCAATAACAGATTAGATATTTTTCATCATAGGTAAAAAAAAAAAGGAATTTTGAGAATGTATCTCTCCCCAATAATCCTTTTTTAAAATTTATTGCATAATGCTCTTTTCTTCCATATATTAGATAAATAATGATTTTACTTTCTTCCATCTTTTTTTATAGTGGATTAAAATTAGGTGTGCATGCATGTGTGTGTATGTTGTTGTTGTTGTTTGTCACTTAACTGGAATTAATTGTAGGTATCACAAATAAAAACTAGACTTTCAAAATACATATAGAACTGTGAGAAATATTAAAGGTAGCACAGAGTCCTAGGTGGTTAAAATAGCAAAAGTGTAAGAGAAGACAAATTATAAAAGAGGAGACACAAAATGTCAAGTTATTGGAAAAATGTTAAATGTCACTAATGAAATAAATATAAATTTAAAAAAATCTTTGAGGTATCACTTCAAATCTAAGGTAAGGGGGGAAAAATAAATACAGTGCCTTGGGAGGAGGAAAAAAAGATGTACTTGTTGTTAGTAGAAATATAAAAAAAACCCTTTTTGGTAAATACTTTGGAAATAGTCTATAAAATATTACATATACATATATAAATTATTCTATATTCTATTTTATTATATAGAATATAATATTTTATATATTATATATTATTCTATATTTATTATAATATAAAGTATTCTATTTATGCTCTACTTTATACATTTAATTTATACATTTAATTTATATCTGCTTTGCATGTGTCCTTTTTCTTGTTTCCCATAGCTCCTTCCACCTCCACTCTTGCCTTGTAATATAATGTAGTAAATATAACATGATATAATATGATATGATGTGATTTGTATGACATGATGCGATGTAACGTGATGTGATGTAATAAAATATAATGCAATATGATGTTATATAATTTGATGTAATATGGTGTAATATGATATAACACAATATAATGTATAACAACACATCATAAAATAACACAAAAGTAATATAATTGTAATATGGCAATAATGATATATTTTATATATATTGACCCTCTGAGTCAATAAATTTATCCCTGGAAATTGAGAAATAGTATGGCATAGACAATAGAACACCAGATTTTATTAGAACTGAGTTCAAATACTGCCTTAGTCAGTGATTAACTGTGTGACCTTGGTCAAGTCAAGTCTCCAAATTTTTGTTTCCTTTTCAATAAAATGGGAACTTTCACTTTATTGTTTTCCATGCATTTTTCATATTTTTGCAATAGCTGTCTTCCATGCCTGTAATGCTTTCCCCCTTCAGTTCTAAAGGTTACCTTTCTCAATACTGCTACCAGTGCCTTCACCACTAAGTTTAATTTATATCTTCATTGCATGTGTCCTTTTTCTTGTTTCCCATAGCTCCTTCCACCTCCACTCATGCCTTCTAAATTATTGAGAAAATGGGGCCACTTATAGTGAAGCAACTATTTTTTTCTTTCTCTTAAATCAAGTTCCTGTGCCACATTTCCCATCTCCTTTTTTTCTCCAGTTTCTCTTAATGAGGTGATGCTTGTTTTTACCAAGACAATTCTACACACACCCTTGAACCTTTGCCTCTTATCTCCTTTTAAAAACTGGTCCCTAATCATCCATCTTCCTCTCACCAATTTTCACCCTCACGTTAATTAGAGGATCCTTCCCTAGTATCCTCAAATATGGCCAAGTCTCCACATTTCCAAACTTAAAATAATCCTTAATATGACACTATTATCTCTTCAAACTACTGGGGATAATAAAATCCGCTCTTTCCAATTCACTGGATTATTGTAAATTTCAAAAGACATAAGGGATATGTGTATGTACTCAAACATAAAAAAAAATCATGTATCATTTTCCCAAGTGTTTGGCACATATCTCACTCTATAAATATTTATTGAATTGACATAAACATTTCAAATCTGAGACTAATAGATTATAGTAAAAATTCTTTTTTGCTTTCCTTTTTGGAGGGAGAAGGTGGGGCAATTGGGGTTAAATGACTTGCCCAAAGTCACATGGCTAGTGTTAAGTGACTGAGGCTGGTTTTGAATTCAGGTTCTCCTAATTCCAGGGCTGGTGCTCTATTCATTGTGCCATCTAGCAACCCCAAGAACATTTTTTAATTGCTGAAATATGAAATAAATTTATGATAAAATGATAAAGGTTCCTTCTATCTTGTCCTTAAGACACAGCATATTTTATGAATTGAATAGTCGTTTAATAACCCAAATCAAGATACAATACACAGACACTAAGCTCTTTACCATGCTCATCATGATTCAAGCATGAAACTTCTGCTATCTTAGTAAGAATTATTATTTTCCCAAAAAAAAAGAATACTTTGTTCTGCCTCAGTCTCTTTCCAAATCGTCCATTATTCATAAATTATTTTCTACATTGTGAGCAAAGCCCGATCTAGAAGGGACCAAGGAGGCCATAAAATCCAACTCCATTAGAAAACTGAGGCACAGAAGCTAAAGAATTTATCTATGTTGACACAGTAAATGTCTGAGGTTACATTAAACTTCATTATTTTTATTTTCCTATCAAATTAAGTACAATGCTGTTTTGGAAAAAAATAAGTCAATAAGAAAAGAATGTAAAAGATTACTAAGTATTTACTTCCAAATCAAATTTGGATATATTTCTCTGCATTTACTTGATACAGACGAAAACACACACACACACACACATACACACACATACACATACAGGAAGATTTTCACTGAACATATTTTAACTGGTACTTATCTCAGTAAGATCTGGCATATAGTAGGTATATTTCCAATCATCCAAAAATAAACATATCTGCCTACTGAGTGTTGACTTTTGAGAAATAGAATATTACATTAGATAAATAAATTTCCACAGAGGTTTGTTTGGAATAGGTGATTCCGAGTTCACTTGCATTGTTTCCTTATCTTATACAAGAGCAGTCATTCAAAGAAAGATATATAATATATGCACAAGATGACTGTGCTTCTGATTTGTAGCTTTTTCTTTGATTAATTTTATAGACAGTTCTGTTTGTATGTGTGACAGAAAACTAAAAGTGTAAGGTAACTTGCTGATACTATAATAAAAGTAGGATTATACTTTTTATGGCAACTTAGTTTCCATAAATATGATATGGTTACATATGACTAGTCTACACATTTTATTTAAAGCTACATGGACAAAAGACATGATATTAATATGTTATATTACTGTATATGCTATATAAATGCTTTTTTATCAAGCTTTACTCTTGGAGCCCTTCTGATGACTGACAACATGGTGGCCTTGCTATTCATAAAGTAGATTTCCACTCAGCACTTCACAGCAGTTCATTATATTGACATTGCCAGCACAGTCAAGACTCCCTAAGAGCCTAAGTGGATGAAAACTTCAAAGTTTTGATATTTATTTCCTGATTCCCTCTGTTTGAATTCATCATACTCTGACAAATTTATTAGCAGAGCTTTGCTCACTATGAAGTACTCTGGTGGTGTTTCAGCAGAAGAAAAAAAATTGCCCATAGGATCATATTAACACCTTTTGATTGAATGCATCCTTTAATAGCTATCAAAGAGGTTTTCTTGTATCACATTGCTGGTACAAACCTCTTATTTCAAAAATCCACAGGGAGGGGGCAGCGATTAGGTGGCTTTTCTCATCACCTTTTAAACTTTTCCCACCAATCTTTTCAGCAGCCTCTACATATTTGTTCCCCAAATCTTTTCACATTTCCCCCCCAAAATTGATCTTTCAAGACGAGTTTTTGGTGATATCATGAATAGTTTCCAATAGTTAGTGTAAAATGTGGTCATTTCTTTTCTCCCTTCTTTTGAAAAAGACTTCAATCCTGTTGTGATGCCAATGTCTCAGGGCCACTTTGTTCAAATATCAATTGTGCTGTTAAATTGAATTGAGCTCGAATGCCTGATGGCATGCCTTCCAAACTCACAGTTCTTGGCTCTTTGCACTGATGAGTGTGTTATGAGAAAGTACTTAGGTGCAAGGCAGAATGTAGCAGAAGCAAAATAACATGCCTACAGGGCGAAAAAAAGAACATTGAAAAAAGCTTTTGCTCTTAAAAAAAATCTTGGGATAATTGTTGAGTACAAACACCAGGATTCCATTTGTCCAAATATCATATTTCAGGGAGGTGAAAATTCCCCTGGAACATGCCTCCATTTGCTCATCTATTGGTAAAGAGCTGAAACTTACAAGGCTATCAGGGTTTAAAATAATTCTGTGTAGTCATGAAAGAAGCTACACGGGGAAATTAAATCAAACCTGAATGTGTAGATCTGACTGGATTTGGCCCCACACTCCTACCTGTAAAGAGTTATTAATTTATAGTTACCTAGGGAGGGTAGTTTGCAATTCTTTTTGTCATTTAATTATCAATTACTGTCAATAAAAGCTATTAGAATTAATTGCAATTTGATCAGCATCCTACCTGAGAATAATTTGTACTGCATGAACTGGATCAAGTGATATGATTCAGCTTTAGAGTTTTTCATCTTTTTCACCAGGTCTTTCCTACTTTTCTGCTTTTCTTACACTTTTATCTCCTCCATATACCCTGTATTCAGTGACATTGACCTTCCTGTTCCTCACACAAGTCACTTCCATTTCACAACATTTTCCCTGACTGAATTTTCTCTCTTCATTTCTGCCTCCATGTTTCCTTGGCTCTCTTTTGGTCTCAAGCTAAAATCCTACCTTCTGCAAAAAGTCTTTCTCATTTCCCTTTAATTCTAGTGTATTCCCTCTAAGATTATCTCTCATTTATCTGGTATGTATTTTATTTATATGTAGTTGTGTTTTTTGTTTGTTTGTTTTTTTTAACATGTGTCTTACCTCATTAGATAGGGAGTTGCTTGAGAACAAGAATTTTTACATTCTAATCTCTTTCCCCTCTTACCTCTGGAACTTATCATTGATAAACTGATATTTAATAAATGCTCTTAGGCTTTAAATTCAGCCTAAATCTATTATTTGGTTCACAGAACTTTGCACCATGTTGAAATACTATGATACTGATATTGTATGAATACCATACATGACTTAAATGAAACCTCCTTTACCACCAAATGGTTCCTTGAAATATACATATTTAATTCTACATCATAAGATCAAGTTTTCATATTTTGAGCTAGAATATATGTTAAATAGCTCAAATTCAACTGCACTATTTATTAATAAAGGCTTTTATTGAGACTGATGTGAATTGCTCAAACTATTCTAGAGAGCAACTTGAACTGTACCCAATGGGTTAAAACTGTGCATGGCATTTGATCCAGCAATGCCACTATTAGGTCTGCATCCCAAAGAGATACATTTCTAGTAGCTCTTTTTTGTTGTTTGAGTTTCAGAATTTGAGGGGATGCCCATCAATTGGGGAATGACTAAACAAGTTGTGTTATATGAATGTAATAGAACATTGTTGTAAAACAAATGATGAGAAGCTGGATTTCAGGAAAATCTGGAAAGACTTACATGAACTAATTTTGAGCAATGTAAGCAGAACCAGGAAAACATTTTACATAGTAATAACAACATTGTGTGGTGGTCAGCTTTGACAGATGTACCTCTTCTCAGCAATACAATGATCTAAGTCAGTTCCCAAACAATAATGATATAAAATGTATCTATTTCCAGGGAAAGAACTATGAAATCTGAATGCAGACCAAGCACACTGTTTTCTCATTTTTCATGTTTTTTCCCCTTTTGTTCTGATTCTTCATCCACAAAATGACAGAAGTGGAAATACGTTTAATGTGTTTTACATGTATCTATCAGCCTCTATCATAATGCTTGCCCACATTGGGAGAAGAGAGGGGAGAGACAGAGGAAGAAAAAAAACCTAGAACTCAAAATCCTATAAAAGTGATTGTTGTAAACTATCTTTATATGTAATTTGGAAACAAAATGTTATTTCATTTGGGAGACAAAGAATTACAAGTATTATCTTGCCATGGAGTGATGTAAATAGTTTAATAATCATTATTGAATTATTACTAATTATTGAATTTTTTCCTATTTACCTTTATACGCTTCTCTTGAATAATTTATTTGAAGTTTCTTTCTCCCACTCCCTAGCTTTGGTCTTTTCATCAAGAATTCTTGACAGTCTTCTATTTAATTCAATAATCATCCTTAAGCCAATCATCCTTAAGGGGTAGCAGAAAGTACAAATATCATTCATCCCAAGATGACAGTAAGTTACAATATCATCACTCAGCACTGAGTACCTAAGCAAAGTCTTCTTTTATCTTAACTCAAGGCTAACTTCCAAACCCATGGCTAATCTTCCATGCTCCCACCTCTTCCCTGGGTTCACAGGAAGGTAGCCCTCTTGTCCTGTTCCATACTGCAGATCACAGGGACTGCTCCATTCTAAACTCTTCACAGGTTCTGTTTCTAGGAAAACAATGCTCAAGGAGGCTACAATAATATTTACACACATTACTGTCACTATCATCTGAATTCATGTTGTCTGAGAAACCTATATAAAACAAAAGACAGGACTTCTGTCTGAGAAATCAGAATAGAACAACAGACAGGACTTTTGTCTGAGAAATCAACACAGACAGACAGAACACAACACCACAAACATTATCTCACTCAGTTCTACTTGGTCTCAGCTTGTGCTCTAGCTTTTATATTCTCTGCTCCTTCCTGTTTCACCCTTCCAGTTCTACCATTCCTGTCCTGCTCTTTTGGTAAGCTCTTCCCACCATGTGATGACATTTGGCCTATTAAGGGCAGGGAAAGTCTCCATACTCCTTTAGATTTATTTAGGGCAACACAACGTATACTGTTTCCAACAAAGTTTTGACAAAATCAAAGGTGAGACACAAAGGGACTTGAATAGTTGAAACAAGTAGTAAAGTACTACTTTTCTTGCCATTACACTATGATGCCATGATAGAAAAAAAAATATCGTGTGGGGGGAAAAATTGCCCAGGTAAAAGAGGAAAGGGGGAGATAGAATGTGATAAGTTAGATCATATTAAGAGGCATGAAAGACCTCTGACAGTAGACAGAAAGAAGAGAGGGATGGCCATTGTTTGAATATTACTCTCATTGAATTTGAAGAAGGAAAAAAAGAAGAAAAAAGAAGAAAACAAACTCAGCTGTGTATTAGGGCTTAAAAACCTCACAATCCGATATGGAAAGATGGAAAAAACATCCCAAAAGATTTGCTCTGTTGTCTCATTGTCATTCTCTTTGGTAAAATTATTGCTTTTTTTCTGTGAATTATTTTTTGACCCATTTATTGTCTATGATTATTTTATTTAGGTTCCAATTAACTTTTCTTTCCATTGCCCTTTATTTCCTGTATTTTTATTCCATAATGATCTGAAAAGGATGGGATGTAGCCACAATGGCATTTAGGGGAAATTTTATATCTCTAAATACTGAAAAGAAAAAAAAATAGAGAAGGAGCAGATCAATTGACTTAGCATGCAATGTAAAAAAAAAGCTAGGAAAAATATCCTCAAATAAATACAAAATTAGAAATTTTGAAAGTCAAAGAGATCAGTAATACTGAAATTAGCAAAACTATTGAATGAAACTAGTGTTGGTTTTATGAAAATAACAACAATAACAACAGCAATTTAAAGGTAAAACTTTGGTTAATTTGATTTTTTTAAAGGAAGAATAAAATGAAATTACCAGTACAAAAACTGGAAAGGGTGAATTCACCAAAAAAATTGAAAAGGAGATTAAAGCAATAATTAGGATCTATTTTGCCCAATTGTATGCCAATAAATCAGATAATGTGAGTAAAATGAAGGGATATATATACATATGTGTGTATGTAAATTGCCTAGATTAACAGAAAAGGAAAATAATATATAAATTATCCCATTTTAGAAAAAGAAATTCAGCAAGTCTCAATTTATTCTCTAAGGAAATAAAAATCTCCAGGGCAAGATGGATTTACATGTGGATTCTACCAAACCTTTAACAAACAATTGAATCTAATACCATATAAACTATTTGGAAAAACTGGTCAATAATATGTTCAATAAAATTACTTTTATGACATAAATATTGTGCTCATACCTAAACCAGGAAGAGTCAAAGCAGAGAAAGAAAACTGTAAACCAATTTCCCTAATAAATATTGATGCAAAAATTAAAATAAAATATTAGCAAAGAGATTATAGCAATTTATCAACACAATACCATATGACGAGGTGGTGTTTATTCCAGGAATGAAGGGTTGATTAAATATGAGTAAAACTATACACATAATTGACCATATCAATTAAATAAATGAACAGAAATCATATGATTGAGTCAATAGATGCAGACAAAGCTTTTTTGACAAAGTACAGAACACCTTCCTAATAAATTTATTGGAGCCCATAGGAAAAAAAAATGTTCCTTTACTTAAAATGAAAAGTGTATCTAAAACCAGCAGCAAACATTATATGGAATGGGGATGGACTAGAAGTTTTCCCAGTAAGGTCAGGGGTGAAAAAATGATGCCTATTATCACCACTATTATTCAATATTTGTACTAGAAATATTTGCTTTAGCAACAAGAAAAGAAAAAAGAATTCAGAGAATTAGACCAGGTAAAGGGGAAACAAAACTATAACTCTTTGCAAATGATATATGCAGATGGTATACTTAGAGAAGCAGTGAATCAAATAAAGACTCACTTTAATTAATTAACAATATCAGCAAAGGTGAAGGAAATAAAAATGTAAATCATTGGTATTTCTTATATATAACCAACAAAAAAAAAGCAAAAAGAGATAGAAAGTTCCATTGGGAGGTGAAAAGATTGTAGACAGCATAGAATATTTGGGAGTCCGCGTGGCAAGACAAACCCAATAACTATATGAACATAATGAAAAAACACTTTTCTCACAAATAAAGTCAGATCTTAAACAAAGAGAAATATATTCATTGCTCATGGGTAGGCCAAGCTAATGAAATAAAAATTGCAATTCTATATAAACTTATTTACTTATTCATTGCCATACCAATATAACTCCCCAAAAAACCATTTGATAGAACAAGAACAAACAACAAAATTAATTAGGAAAACAATGTCAAGAATATCAGAGATTAATGAAAAAAATGCAGAGGAAAATGTCCTAGTTATGCCAGATATAAAATTATCTTATAAATTAATAGTCATCAAAACTATTTCCCAGTAGCTAAGATATAGAGTGGTAGATCAGTGGAATAGATTACATAAACAAGAAATAGCAGCAAATGATTATAGCATTCTGCTGTTTGATAAACCCAGTGACTCCAGTTTCTGGCATAAGAAGTCACTATTTGACAAAATAAACAAACAAACAAAAAATGAATGGGAAAACTGGAAAAATGTGTGGCAGAAATGAGGCACAGAGCAATATCTCACACCTTATACCAAGATAAAGTGAAAATGCGTATATGATTTAAACATAAAGAGTAATATCATAAGTCAAGTAGGAGAGCAAGGAATAGTTTAACTGTCAGATCTATGTAGAAGGGAAGTGTGACCAAACATGAGATGGAGAACATTATGAAATTCAAAATGGATTGTTTTTATTATATTAAATTAAAAAGTGATTACAAGAACAAATACAACTCAACCAAGGTTAGCACAACAGCAAAAAAAAAAACAAACAGTGTTTCTGATAAAGGTCTCTTTTCTCAAATATATAGGGAAGTGAATCAAATTTATAAGAAGAAAAATCCTTCCCCTATGGTTAAGTTGTCAGTGAACAGGGAGTTTTCAAATGAAGTCAATGAACATTAGCCTGATTAGAAATACTCTAAATCACTATTGATTAGAGAAATGAAAATGAAAAGAACTCTGAAGTACTACCTCACACCTATCAGACTGACAGAAAAGTAAAGAAAAATGTGACATGTTAGAGAAGATGTGGGGATATTGGCACATAAACGTCCTGTTGGTGGTATTATGAACTGATCCAACAATCATGGAGAGCCATGTGGAACTGTGCCCAAAGGGCAATCAAATTTTGCTTACTCTTTGATCCAGCAATACCACTAGTAGGTCTTTGTTCCAAAGAGATCATTAAAAAAGGGGGGAGGGGGGAAGATCTAAATGTACCAAAAAAAAATTGATAGCTACTGTTTTCATTGTGGCAAAAAATAGGAGATTGAGGGGATGCACATCAACTGGAAAATGACTGAACAAGTTGTGGTATATGAATGCAATGGAATATTATTGCTCTATAAGATTTTGGAGAAATTTGGAAAGATTTACATGAACTGATATTAAGTGAAATGAGCAGAACCAGCAATATTGTTCAATGATCAACTATGGTTAACTTAACTCTTTTCTTTTGTACAATAATCTAAGATGATTCCATAAGACTCAGGATGGAAAATGTTATCCACATCCAGAGAAAGGGCTATAGAGTTTGAATGCAGATAAACACATACTAGTTCGAATTTTGGGGGGCCTTTTGTTTTTTGAATATTATATATTATATGAATATTCATATATTATATATAATATATTCAATATATTATTATCTATCTATCTATGAATCTATCTATCTCTGTGTGTGTGTGTGTGTGTGTGTGTATAAATTTGGGAGGGAAATGGACATAGACAAGATGTGGTCCTTAAGGAAGCTCCAAGAGATTTTAAAAAACCAAACATTGCATTTAGCATTACAAATAAAAGTTATATTTGTCCAGTGAAGACTCTACCAGCCAGCAAATGCTCAGCATACTATATTAGCAATTTGCACTTTTTTGTAATGTGATTCATTTTTATTCATTTAGAGTAGAATTCCTGCTGCTAGCTTTATAGTTTTGTTTTGCATGACATTGGTTATATGTGACATTAATTTGCTTTCACATCTTTTATTCATGCTTAATATAAAAACTTCTCAAAAGCAGATTACCATATAAATTTGGCAAAAGATTACATGTGATATTTAAAGATATTAAAATTATAGATATATTTGAGAGAAACATAGACTCTTGTTCAGAAATAGGATGAATGAATATTTGTATAGCATTAAACAAAGTTGGTGTTGCTTCCCTTCTTACAGTCAATTAACCACATAGGCTACTTGAGTTCATTTTGACCCTTTAACTTTCTAATTCTATTGCAGTGACAGAAAAACAGATATGGTCCCATGCATTGAATTTATTTTAGAGTAAGCAGAAATCTTCTTTCCCCCCAAGCAGAAACAAACTGCTAACCTTTGCAAATTACTGACATTTAACCTTTGGGGTGAAATTGGATAATTCATAATTGCAGTTAAATAGGTCACATTATATATTGATGGTGGCATTTTAATTTGCATTAATATTGCTGTGGCTAGCAAGTCTGGGCCTAGCTACCAGCTGAGTGAAATAAAAGGAGAGAGGGAGAGAGAGAGAGAGAGAGAGAGAGAGAGAGAGAGAGAGAGAGAGAGAGAGAGAGAGAGAGAGA
>JAQQSW010001060.1:0-22891 GCA_028646575.1 Pseudocheirus occidentalis
ACAAATAAGGATATCATCCACATACTGGATTAAGCTACTATCAGTTAGTTTCAGATCTCTTAAATCCCTTCCCAAAGTTTGGCCAAATAAATGTGGGCTATTCTGAAACCCTTGGGGCAGGACTGTCCATGTTAGCTGACATGGATTCCCCCCCCTCCCCCGGGAGTAGCCATTCAAATGCAAAAATAAATTGCAAGTCTGTGTGCAAAGGTATACAGAAGAAGGCATCTTTGAGATCTAGGGTGGAAAACCATTGTGTGCCACCAGGGATCTGAGTAAGAATTGTATATGGATTGGGGACTATGGAGTGTATGGGGATAACAGCTTTGTTAACAGCCCTAAGATTCTGAACCATCCTATATTCTCCATTAGGTTTTTTCACAGGAAGAATTGGGGTGTTACATGGAGATTGACAAGGGACAAGGATTTTATATTTTAGGAATTTTTCAATTAATGGTTGTAGTCCTTCCCATGCCTTGGGCTTGATTGGATATGGATGGGGATGGGGGAGTTAATGAGGTCAATGCAAGAATAGATTGATATTTTGATAAGCTCAAGGGTGGGAAGCAGATGGACAATGGAGGGCCAGGCTAGTAACAGCTTTGGGCCCAGCCACAATGAAATACTTATGGCCTCTGCAAATGCCTCCTGAAGATTCAATCAGACTTCAAGAGGTTTCCCAGAGTAAGTACCTCAAAGATTCAAGGAGCTCAAGGGAGCGTCCCAGAGCCTACACCTCATCAGGGAGAGCTGGGAACATGAAAGAGGAGTCACAGGGTTTGGAAGTCAGCCTCCAATTAAGGAGTTAAAATGAAAGGAGTCTTTACTTGGGTACTCTGTACTGACTGATGATATTGTAACTTACTGTGACCTAGGGGTGGATGGCCTTTGTACTTTCTGCTGTTCTTTAAAGATGATTGGCCTAAGGATGATTGACTTAAGAATGATTAGAAGCCAACCTGGGGTCAAGATGAAAGAAGACTTGATTTGTGTATTCTATATTGATTGAAGAGATTGTGACTCATTGAATGATATGTTTTGTTTAAGACTATGTGGTCACCATAGTAATAAGGTGTAATAATGTTCTTGTGAATGTTCAAGGATGTTTTTTGAGTGTTTTACTTTAGTTTATTGCTGAATAAATAGAGAGTTCATTATACTATGCGATTAAATCCTTAAAGTTATTCACAGTAGCAATCCTCAAGAACAGGCTACTCATGATTGACTTTACACTTGTCAACAGATTGGATATGGGGAGTAAGAGAGAATGAAGAATCCAGGACAGCTCCTATGTTGCAAGCCTAAGGAACTGGGAGGATGGTATTTTCCTCTACAGTAATATGGAAGGTAAGGTGGGGAGAACGGTTTAGGGGGGGAAGATGATTAGTTCCATTTTGGACAGAGTAGAGGGAGCTGCCCTTACTGAGAGTTCTCTACACCAGTGGTCTCCAAAGTAAGATATAAACTTTTCTTCCCATTCTTTCTCTGTGAAGTGTGCAAGATGATCCATTAGGACCCAAGATGAAAGCATTAGATCTATTTATATTTATTTTTCTCTTTAAAAATAGAAACCAATATCTGATATTCAGAGTTATACTGGCACCTTCACTTAGTCTGGAATTCAGATGGTCATGTGCCAAAAATTATACTTGAAGTATCCCAAGGGAAGAATGGGAGCTGAAAGAAGCTGATATTAATGTTTACATACATTCATTTTCTTTTAGCCTATTGCAACAAGAAAGGCAGCTTGGAAAAGTAGACAGAGAGCCTGCCTGTCAGTCGGAGAGTTAGTTGTTACTGTATAGTCATTCAGCCACATCCTGATTTTGTGACCCCATGGACTGTGGTGAGGCCCTTCTATCTTCCATTATCTCTCAAAGTCTGTCCAAGTTCATATTCATTGCTTCCATGACACTATCCATCTCATCTTTTTTATCTATTGTGTCACATCTCTATTCTCTTATTTCAGTTTTGCTCAAAGCAAATTCCACCAGTATCTTGGTTCATTCATCTGTCAATGGAGGAAACACTGAATAACAAGAGAATCCCAAAAGAGTATTTTAGACAACCTTATATAAGAGAAGGGGAGTATATCCTCTAATTCAATGTATAGATGCCTCAATTCAATCAGTCAATTGGCCCAAAATACTTAAAAAGTGTAAGCTAAGTACTGAAGAATTCTCCTATAACCCCACCAGTAATCAGTGGCTAAGTCCTTAATCAATTTGACAGGGATTATAAGGCCTTTGCCATTAGATAAAGACAAATGTTTGGGAGTTAGTCCAGCTATGAATGAGTTCCAATTCAGAATTTGTCCATTTGAGTTCTGGAGTCTGAAATAGAGAGAATATCAAACCCCTAAGAAGAAATTACTCTTCATGGGAAGGATGGGATTTGTCTCTTCCTCACTCCCTCCAAATGTCTTTATCATTGGAGAAATTGAACCATTACAGGACAATGAATCTCAAGGAATGAAGCAGCTTTGGGGAATGTGACTCCTCATGGTGTTGAGAAGTGAAGACTTTGAACTAAAGAAAGAAGAAAGTACTTCGAAAGTCGAAAATTTTGAGTTGGTCTTTTGCCACATGTACAACATATACATGTCTCATTACTGTACTATAAGTTTGAATCCACCATTCCCATAGACCTTTGTGTATTTGTAAGAGATCAACAGGGAGGAAAAGTATATAAAGACATAAAAACCTAGAATGTGCACCTGCCTGGGGTTATTTAGTGTGGGTAGAATCCTATTCACCTTAGTAGCTCTTGAGTATGACACTGTCATTATATGGTACAGAACAAAAATTAATATTCATTTGAAAATGAAGGGGATGTCCATCAATTGGAGAATGGCTGAACAAGAGGTGGCATATGATTGTGACAGAATATTACTGTGCTATAAGAAATGATGAGCAAGATAATTTCAGAAAAATATTGGATTGCTTACTGTTTTAGGGAAGGGGGAGGGAAATGTGGGAGGAGGGATAGAATTTAGAACTCAAAATTTTTTTAATGTTTAAAATTATTTTAACATATAATTGAAAAAATTATTTAAAAATTGATATTCAAGTGATAACCTAAGTCATCAGGAGATATTTAAACTGTTTGAGAAAGTGAAAATTTCGGTACTTTGGGGGGAAAAATTCCATCCAAATAGTTGAAGTTTCTGTTTTTTAGTCTTGTCATTAAATGGGTAAAGAATCATTTATCTGGAGGGAGAAACTGCTTAGGCAGAACAGTTCATTTGCCAACAAAGTTAGGTGAGACTAGGGAACAGATAACTGATTGACATTCTCAGATTTGTAGTTGAAAAGAACTAACATCCCTATCCCTGAGGGTTATTTGGACCATCTCAATCATTAACCTGCAAGAACCACTCCTGGGATTTTTAAAAAGAGACATACTGCCCGTGAGAGAACTGACTGAAAAGCAGCAGGAGGGAACTGAAGACTGAGCAGCTGCAGCCTGGGTCCACTCTCCAGCCTCACCCAAAATTTAATAAGCTGATCTGGAAAGAATCAGATGGCATGAGCAGATTCAGCAAAAGGAAAAACTAAACATGAGAACTGAACTATGACAAATCAAGGAAAGACTGAGGTAGATCATTTGGCCCCTTCAGGCATATTGGAAAAGAGCAAAAGGTCCAAAGCTGCTGGTCCTACTCACTTGTTCAAGAACTTAGGGAAATTCTGAAAGAAAGGTCTGCCCTTCCTCCAAAATCCCCTCCCAGTACCTGTCCAATAAGAGATATTGTAACACTCTGCTTGCTTCTTTTTTTATGTAAATAGTATTTTATTTTTTCCAATTACATATAAACACAATTTTCAATATTCTTTTTTTGTAAGATTTTGAGTTCCAGGGGCAGCTAGGTGGCACAGTGAGTAGAGCACCAGCCCTGGAGTCAGGAAGACCTGAGTTCAAATGTGACCTCAGACACTTGACACACTAACTATCCCGTATGACTTTGGGCAAGTCACTTAACCCCAATTGCCCTCCAAAAAGGAAAAAAAAAAGATTTTGAGTTCCAAATTTTTTTCCCTCCCTCCTGTCTCTCCCTTCTCCCCAAATGGCAAGCAATCTGATATAGGTTACACATGTACAATCACGTTAAATATATTTCACAACATTGGCCATGTTGTGAAAGAAGAAACAGAAAAGGGAAAAAAACAATGAAAAAAAACCAAAATGAAAATAATATGTTTCCATCTCTATTCAGATTCCACAGCTCTTTCTTTGGCAATGGTAGCATTTCTATCATAAGTCTTTTAGAATTATCTTGCACCACTGTCTTGTTGAGAAGAGCTAAGTCAATCATAGTTGATTATTGCCCAGAGTTACTGTTACTATGTACACTGTTCTCCTGTTTCTGCTCCCTTCATTTAACATCAGTTCATGTAAAGCTTTCCAGGTTTTTCTGAAATTAGTCTGCTCATAGTTTCTTATAGCACAATAGTATTACATTAAATTCATATACTACAACTTAGTTGTTTCCCAATTGATGGGCATCCTCTCACTTTCTAATTCTTTGCCACCACAAAAAAAGCTAATATAAATATTTTTGTACATGTGGGTCCTTTTCCCCCTTTTATGATCTCTTTGGGATACAGACCTAATAGTGGTATTGCTGGATCAAAGGGTATGCAGTTTGATTACCTTTTGGGCATAGTTCCAAATTGTTCTCCATAATAGTTGGAGCAGTTTACACTCTCCCAACAATACATTAGCATTCCAATTTTTCCACATCTTCTCCAATATTTATCATTTTCCATTTCTGTCATATTAGCCAATCTGATATGTGTGAGGTGGGACCTCAGAGTTGTTCTAATTTTTTTCTTTTACCTAAGAGTTTCCTGTATCCTGATTTTGTCCCAAATGTAAAGAAACTAGGGGTTAGCTAGAAATGAACAAAATTTAAATTGGGGCAGACAGCCAAATATCTGTCCAAATGTTAGGAATCTTCCTACCTTGGACCTTTGAGCTACTGAGATGGTATTAATAACTTTTTGTCTGAAGTAGCCAGGTGGCATACTGAATGGAGTGTTAGCCCTGGAAAGAGGAAGACCTGAGTTCAAATCTGGCCTCAAACACTTATTAGTTGTGTGACCCTGGGCAAGTAAGTCATTTAACCTCTGTTTGCCTTAGTTTGTTGTTTTTCAGTCTTTTTCAGTTGTGTTCAGCTCTTCATGATCCTTTTTGGGGTATTCTTGTCAAAGACACTAGAGTGATTTTTCATTTCCTTCTGCAGCTCATTTTACACTTGAGGAAACTGAGGCAAACAGGGCTAAGTTTCTCACGCAGGGTCATACAGCAAGGAAGTGTCATACAGCAAGGAAGAAGTCATATTTGAACTCAGGAAAATGAGTCTTCTTTCCTGCCTTCAGGCCTAGCACTCAATCCACAATGGCACCACCTAGCCGCCCCTAGGTTGTATTAGATGACACTAAGAGTTCTTCAAGTTAGTTCTAACTGCCTGTGAGTCTATTACCCAGTGTCAGCGGGAAGAGAAGAGAAAGGACACAATATCAGAGACATTAAAAAGCAAGTTATGACAGAATTTGCGTGATTTGTGTACTGGACTGAATTTTCCTCCAAGTGTGCCAATTAAAATGGACCTTGCTGTCAGATTAAGAGGAAGAAAATACTGTAAGAGTCCTAATTCAACATTGACTCATCCTAAATTAAAGCCAATTTGTTCAAATAGACAGACATTGTATATTGGTGAAACCGGTTAAGTACCTTTCTTTACAGCAGCTATGAATCTGGCACTTCAATCTGTATTTATAGTCGTAATTGACTCTACCTGTACCATTTACCTGTTAGGACTGGTTTCAGGCTTGTATATAGATGGTCTGCAGTTGGGATGTTGTTGAGAAGATGTGGAAAGCCAATGAGACTGTGGGTGTGTACCTGCCCTGACTTACACAGTTTCTGAATGCTTTGTCTCTTCTTTCTTATTGACATCTTTTGGCTCCATTTCTGAGTTAAAAACTCCTTTAGCAGAAAAAATAAAATATTAAAAAAACTCAATCTTGCATTATTTTCTAGATTCCTCAGTTGTTTCTAAAAATGCCTTTTCTGAAATACAAGAAGCAGAGCTAATGCATCCATTGTAAAAGACTCCTCCATACCCTCACCCCCAATGGTGGTGACCATTTCATTCTTTGTGTGGTCTCCCCAAGGATCACAGTATAGCAGGAACCAAAAGGGGTGGGTGGGTTATTTTCACCTGTACCATAACTCCTTCCCTTGATGACTTTTCCTTTACTCTTGAGTTTTCTGTGCTGTTGCCTCAAAAAACAGCAATGAACCCTACTGTGGCCAGAATAAATATCTCAAAATGGCAAATCCAGATGCTGCATTATTTTTCCTATTTGGGCCATGGCTGCTCTCCAGCAAAATTTTAATCCTGTCTGTGATGGCATTTGCTTCTGAAAAGTTCACAAAAACAACACCATTACAGCTGACCGAAGAATCAGAAAAGCCAAGGAGAATAATTGGTAGCTAATTCACAGAGCTGAAAAGGCAGGGGATATCTTCAGAGCTCAGTGAATTTTTCAGAGTCCTGGGAAAGTTTTTCATTCTCTTTTTCTAAAATAAAACAGAAAAAAAAGTCTAAGTAGAGAAGGAAAATCCTAGACAATATATGAATGTTGTGTTTGAGTTGAACATCAGTACAAATAATTAAGTTTTTAGAATAATCACCACTGTTTCCATGATGGAAATAAACAGGGGATCTCATTGAGATGAACAATGAACAATAGGAATTCCTTTTCCTGTTTCTCCTTTCCCCAGAGTTATGTAACATGTTTCTTTAATAAACATTTTAACAAGCAAAGACTCTAGTTACCCGCTATGTCAGCCTCTGCTACTTTCCCAGAATAATCTCCATCACATATTCATTAAACTATAATTTTAGGAATGCCAGTGTAATTTATGGCCTAGAACTGAAATTCTGGGTTCATGTAAAAAGGAAGACCTTAGTTTAAATCTGGCCTCAGTCACCAACTGGCCTCGTGGCCTTCGACAAGTCACTTACCCTCTGTTTGCCTCTGTTTCCCCTACTATAAAGTGGGGATAATGACAGTCCCTATATCTCAAAGTTGTTTGAGAATGAAATGAGGTAATATTTGTAAAGCTTTCAGGAGACACATAGTAGGTGCTTAATAAATGCTCATTGCTTTTACCTCCTTTCTGGTTTTCATGTACAGGCATATAGAGATGGAATATCACATACAGAGAACAGCAAACAGCATAGTTTGTATGGACAGCAAAGCAAATGATGAAAAGTAATATTATTACCATAGAAAGAGGTTGGAACCAGATTGTGCAGGACTTTCTAGACCAGCAATTCTCAACCTGTGGGTCACAACCCTTTTGGGGATCAAATGGCCCCTTCATAGGGGTCGCCTAAGACCATCAGAAAACACATTATTTCCGATGGTCTTAGGGACCAAGACACTGCTCCTCTATCCATCTCCAGGCGGGTCTGCCCACATGCAGATATGCCCACATTAAAGGGTTATGGCATTAGGAAGGTTGAGAACCACTGTTCTAGACCCAACAGAGAAGAGTGTATTTGTTCCTTGTGTGGTAGGGAGCTACCAAGCTTCTAAAATGGTCAGACCTAAAGTGAGACCTGTGCCTTATGAATATCAATTTGGCTGTTGTGTGGAGGATGCAGAAGAAGCAGAAAGGCTGGAACTCTGCAGACCAATAAATAAGCGTAGGTGAATGCAACTGGGAATCAAGATATGCAGGCACTGGGGTAGGGAGACCCATCCTGCCGTACCAGAAAGTCAGAGGGGCGATGGGGGAGGACATAGGAGAGAGCATATTGGGGGAGGGGCTATACAGTAGAATCACTGTCTTGGGGTGGTGGTTAGGGGAAAGATGGGGAGAAAATTTGTAACTCAAAATCTCATGGAAATGAGTGATGTAACGAGAAAATAAATTAATTTTAAAAATAAAATTAAATGGGGATAATAATATCTATATTGTGCTATTAATAAAACCTGTATCTTACAGGATTATTAAAGAATCAAATAAGAAGATATTTGTAAATATCAGTTATTATTATGGAGTCAAAGTCTGAGTTGGACCTTGAAGAATAATAAATGCTTCAACAAATGAAAAAAAAAGGAAGTGTAGGGGAGAGAGAAGTCCAGGGGAGAGGTGAGAAGAGAGTGAATGAGGGAATGAATGGTGATGAGTGAACAGAAAGGGATGTATATGAGAGATGTTGTGGAGGCAGAATTGCTGAGACTTTCCAAATGATTGGATTGGTGGAGAATAGTGATGGAAAGTCAAGGGACAAGAATGACCAAAGTTGAATGACCAGAAGGAAGGCATTGCTCTCTAAAGAAGAGGAAAACTGGGAGGAAGAGTAGGCTAAGAAGAAATGTTATGAGTTCTGTTTAGAATACCTTGAGTTTGAGTTGCTTATGAGATCACCAGATTTCCATTAGGTAGTTGGTAATATCAAACAGAAGCTCAGAATAAGCAAGAAAGACTAGTCGGGGAGATCTGAGACTCACCTACAGTGATAACATTTGGACAAAAAGAGGACATTGCCATAAAAAACCAGAGGGGAGAAAGTATCCAGAAAGAGGCAATAGTCAGTGGGGCCAGGAAGGAGGACTGAGAAATGACCACTGACTTTATCAGTCTTGGAGAGAGAGCATCATGCCAGTGGAAGGGTCATAACACTACTACTAATAGTAATTGCTGGTATTTATATGGCATTTATTATGTGCCAGGCACTGTGCTAACTGTACAGTTATCTTGTTTGATCCTCACAAGAAACCTGAGGGATAGATGCTATTATTGTCCCCATTGTACAGATGAGGAAACTGAGGCTAACAGATTTAGTGTCTTAAATTAGAACTCTTCTTATATACGCACACTGGCCTCCTGTCTCAGCCAATCCCCCTCATCCACCAACAGGGGAGTTCACGCCTTCTCAACAGTGGACAAGGCTCACACCTTCTAGACAGGGCTCACATCTTCCATACCTAGCCCTAAGTTACTAAGTGCTAAGTATCTGCTAAACTGATTGCTGTTACACATTCCTCCTGAGGTGACACTGGGGAGGCCTCAAAAAGATGATTTCTGATGCCAAAGAGGCTCATGACTTCCTGTCCCACCAGTGACAGCTCCAGCAAACCTGGTGAGAGACACCTGGTAGTAATATGCAAGAAACACAGGGGTCTCTTCCTTCCAGTTCTTGGCCCACCATCCTAACGATGCTGGAGGGGAGGGGAGGGGATGGGAGGGGACGGGAGGGGAGGGGAGGGGAGGGGAGGGAAAGAGAGGGAGGCTCCATTTTGTCTCAGGTCTTCTTGACTCCAGCTCTGACTATTTACTTTTCACCTAGCTGCCCCAAGCCAGATTGACAAAGGATTCACAAGTGACTGTTCCCTATGTAATGCTACATGGCTTTGAAAAAAATCAAAGCACAAATATCCCAAACGGCGACAGCATCTACATGATGAGAGTTAAGCAGGTTGCAACTTCTTACCAATTATTGTTTTTACACAAGGATGGCCATAAAGGACATTATTTAGCATAGAGCCTTGCACATAGTAGTAACACAATAAATCTTTGTTGCATTGAATTGAAATGAATGTATGATCAGAAAAGGAGGAGGGTGGGTCATAGAGGGAAAATATGAGTCAACAGTTGGCTAATCCAAGTGGGCACATAGTACCTCTAAGATATTAAAGAAGCAAGAAGACCTCCATTATTGGAATGGTACTCCATCAAAGACTTAAGAGAGAATATAATAGATGGTAGTAGATAGAGTGGGGGGCTTATTGTCAAGAAGTCTTGTCTTCTAGTCTCCCCTCTAACCTTTATTGGTTATATATGGAACTCTCTGTGCCTTGATTTGCTTGTTGTTTTTGTTTTGTTTTGGGTAGAGAGGAAACAATATGGCAGAATAGAAAGAATACTGAATTTGAACCCACTGAGCTGGGTGTAAATTCTGGTTCTTCTACTTATCTTCTGTGTGACTTTAAGACTTTGTGACTTAAACTCTCTGGGGCTCAGAGTGGCCCTTTATAAAACTGAGGGAGTTGGATTAGATGGATCTTTAAAATCCCTTCCAACTCCAAATCTATGATCATATGATCCTGTTATAAATGAGAAAACATGGACAAGCATCACACAGTATGAGAAATCACAGAGGGGTCCAAATCAGAAATAGCAGAGGAATACCCATAATGGATCCATCAAAATGCTAAAATGTATGTGCATTTAAAAGGGCACAGTGGATAGAGTGCCAGACCTGTAGTCAGGAAGCCCTGAATTCAAATCCAGTCTCAGACACTTACTAGCAATGTGACCCTGTCATTCAAACCTATTTATCTCAGTTTCCTCATCTGTAAAGTAAACTCTAGTATCTTTGCCTAGAAAACCCCAAATGGGGTCATGAAGAGTCAGACACCACTGAAAAATGACTGAATAAAAACAATGTATGTATTAATAGCTTTAAAATGTTCTATGACTTTTGGAATACCCTACCTATGAGTCAAAATATGTTTATGTGCGTATGTATATACGTACCAAATGCTTCCATATATAGGTGGGGAAATTAACCAAACTGACGGACAAAATACATTAAAAAGATCTACAAAATTTCAGAGACTCTATAGACCAGAGTTCAGCCCATATCAGCGCAAGTATTCCCTCTACAATATAGCATATTTCCTTTTTTATAAATTTTATTATTTTAAGAAAACAGGCACAGGAACTTCAAAGTTAAATTGATATTAGTCCTTATGATGTTTTGTCATGTCTTAATTACAAAATACAATTCTGGGGCAGAGACACAGCTAATAGGGTATTTTTGCTGTCAGAATCTCCTCCCAAAGAAACAAGTTTAGAATTCCATTCATCTGGGGGTGGGGTAATATTTTTAATTTGCCCCCAGCTATCTCTTAAGCTTTCTGTGTTTTGGGTTAAACCATTCATTTACATATAAATCAATGTGGATGTACAATATACTAATCCTATAATAAGAGTAGCACTATAATAATATATTATATATAATAACATAATCTATAATAATATATAGTACTAGCAAAGTGCTTTATTTCATTTGATACTCACACCAACCTTGTGTGTTGGACTTGAGAGAAATGAGGGAGGAGAGAGCTGGTTTGAATTATTATTCAATTATTATTCCTATTATTATCTACATTTTATAAATGAGAAAACTAAAGTAGAGAGAGGTTAGGACACTTGGTCACATACAACAAGTATACATCCAGGGCAGGATTCAGTTCAAACTCAGTTCTTTCTGACACAAAACACAGTGTTCTATCAATTCTATTGCCTAGCTACATGGTTGATAGTGAGCCAGCCTTGAAACCAGGAAAACCTGGGTTCCAGTCCTTTCTTTAACAGACTCTGGATGTGACTTAAGCCAGACCCTGGATAAATCACTTAACCTTTCAGTTCTCTAGACAACTTTCTAGGTCTTTAGGTCCCAGAGAAGGTGCGAACCTCCATTGGTAGAGGGAGTTTCTTCAGCTGGGAGTTCCCCATAGTCATGAAATCACAGACTTAGTCCTTATCTCCCCATTATGTATGAGTTTTGTCTCATATCCCTAGACTATTTTCTGTATATATTCTGCATTGTAGCCATAGAGTGGTTTTCTTCTGACTACACTTTGCACTGACCTGAATTCTGAACTCTATGTATAATTTATGGGTATCAGAGATAGAAAATAATTTATTTATCTGTGACAAATACAGTACTAGTCATTCCATTGTTTAAAAAAAAAAAAGGTTCTCTGGGGTCTACTGTGAATCATATAGCCCAGTAACTCAAGGAACTGTAATTTCAATCAAATTTAAGAAAAATGTAAATCCACATACCACAAAGCACACCACCTTAAAACTGATGTTTGTCCTTCATTTTTGAAAAGGACCAATGACATCATAAAGGCAATGTTTTGACCCATGTGTGAATTGGATGTAAGTAAAGCAGAGATGCACGACAACATCACTTCTCTTCCAGAATCATTGAAGTCCAGTGGCAAGACAAAAGTTAAGATGACTGGCAATGGTGCGGGATACAGTGGATGACCTTTGCCTTATGGATGTCTGACTCCACAGTGCCTGCTTCAGCCACCTTCATTGCCAATAAGACAAACTGTTCTCGTCTACCCATTCCACAGGGGGATGTCTTCACATGCTTTAGGTAGACACCCCATAACTCACTGATGGGTTTGAGGTTGATCATTTACCCCAACCTGGTTTACCAAGGCATGGCCACTGAGCATGCTACAGGTGAGAGATGAATGATAGGTAGACAGCAAAGGTAGATGAGAAGCTTTGAAAGGACTCAGCAAGCCCTCACACCAGAGGTGCTAGTCCTCCCTTAACACCACATACACCTCACCTTCAAAGTACTTATCCACCATATACATAGATAACATAAGATCATTTGAGGAAAGAGAGAAGATGAAGAACTAGTAAGAAGAAGAAAAGCTTAGCTTTAAAGGACAATCAAGATCTGAAATACTTTAACATAACAGGGGCATATTTCATAAGGTTCAATAAAATAATCCTACTAATAAAGACATAGTGTTGACTCTGTCCCTTGAAGACAACCAAATTTCCTTTGTTTTCCTCCTTAATGGGATTATCTTAATCAGAGTTTTTAATGTGGAATCAATGAACTTTTTTTAATATATATTTTGATAACCAAATTTCAACACAATTGGTTTCCTTTATAATCCTATGAATTTTATTTTAGACATTTAGTCAATTAGTCAGTTAGTATTTACTAAGTACCTAATGTGGCAGACACTGTGCTACAACCCTGGTGATTGCACTAATTAGAAAAAAAAAATAAAAAAACCTCAGTCCCTGCTTTCAAGAAGCAAACAGTTATATACAAACAAGATACATGCAGCATAAACTGGAGATAATCCCATCTGGAAGGCACTAAAATGAAGGGGAATCGGAAAGATTTGTTGCAGAAGGTGGGACTTTAGCTGAGATCTGAAGGAATTTAAGGAAGCTTTAAAACCAAAACTCTGAGAAAGAGTTTACCAAACTGTCCCCATGAGACAAAAAGGGTTAAGGCAGGGGTGTGCTGGTAAATCTTAACAACAGTTCATGAGAGCTTAGCACTCATACTTTCAAATTGAATCTGCAGTTAACATTTTCTCCATCATTTTATTAAGTCTAAGCAATCTACAAAGCAATAAATCAAGCCCTGATTTTATAGTCTTTTTCTAATTTCCAAAATGTAAATGCTTACCCTGGCAGTTAGGGGGCCCAGTGGATAGAGTGCCAGGCCTGAAGTCAGGAAGACTCTTCCTGAATTCAAATCTGGCCTCAGGCATTTACTAGCTCTGTGACCCTAGGTCAGGCACAATGCAAAAACAACAACAACAAAGTCACTTGAGGAGAAAACAACTTCAAATACTCATGATCCCTTGGCTGAGGAAAATATGGCAGCCAGGTGGGTCAGTGGACAGAGGGCCAGGCCTGGAGTCCGGAAGACTCATCTTCATGAGTTCAAATCTGGCCTCAGACGCGTACTAGCTATGTGGCCCCTGAGCAAGCAGCTTAACCCTGTTGACTTCAATTCCTCATCTGCGAAATGAGCTGGAAAAGGAAAGGGCAAACTACTCCAGTATCTTTGCCAAGAAAACCCTAACTGGGGTCACAAAGAGTCAGACGTAAATGAAAAACCACACAACAACATTGATTCAAGAGAGAATTTGCTCTGGCAATGTGCATTGTGGCCACAGACAGTCCAGTCTGAGGAAAGCACTGGATTTGCAGAGTTATGGGTGATTATAGCAAATGTGTTCCCTAAAAACGAGCCTTGCTGCCATTCTACCCTAAATTTGTGCTACTCCTTTCATGGACACTTTGCATGTCCTTAATCCTCGTCTTTCTTGACTCTCTATAGTCTTTGACACTATTGCCTCCTGCTTCTGGATATTTTTTTACTTGTTTGTTTGTTTGTTTTTAATGACATTACTTTATGTAGTTTTCTTCCTGACTTATCCTGCTCATCCTCCTTGGCAAGATCATTTTTTCCCACTTGGTGTGTGTGTGTGTGTGTGTGTGTGTGTGTGTGTGTGTGTGTGTGTGTGTACACCCCGGGATTCTGCCATCCTGCCCGGGTCCACTAAATCTGTCTCTACACTCTCAATCTTGTGATCATATCCCAGAGTCTATTATCCAGTAAGTAAAGCTATCCTTCCTCTCTTTCCATCATCTACAAATACAGTGAGTGTGTCAGATAACTCCCAACCCTACATATCCACATTGTATTTCTTTTCTGAGCCCCCATGTCTCTAAACACCTTCCAGAAATCTCCATTTGTCATCACAAATTCAACATGTTCAAAACAAGAACTCATGATTTCTATAACCCTTCCCCTCCTCCTAACTCCTTTATTTTTTTCAGCTACCAGTTTTCTAGTTACCTGGCTTTGCAGACTTGGAGTCGTTCTCCATGTTTGACGCTCACTCACTTCTCCACATCCAGTCAGTCACTGTCTTGTTGGTTCTTCTTTCATGACATCTCTTTCTTAACTCCTCTTCCCACTGCTCAAACCATAGCTACCATAGTTCATATCCAGGGCAGCCTTCAGTATTACAATTGCCCTCCCCCTTAGTTTCTCTGACTTCAGTCTCTCCCCTCTCCAATCCATCTTCCATGTAGCTGCCAAGCTGCTATTTCTTTTTTGGGTGGGGGGGGGGGAGGGAATTGGAGTTAAGTGACTTGCCCAGGGTCATACAGCAAGTAATTGTCTGGGATGAGATTTGAAAACAGGTCCTCCTGATTTCAAGGTCAGTATATTCTATCCACTGTGCTACCTATCTTCCCCCCAACTGCTATTCCTAAAGCACATTTTTGACCACATCACTTTCCTCCTCAGTGAACTTTCAGTGGTTAACTAATGTCATAAAGAAAAATACAAACATCTCTCTTTAATATTTGAAGTCCTTTACATTATGGTTCCAACCTATCTTTGCGGGTAGATTATACATTGCTTTCCCTCATGGCCTCTGCTTTCCTAACTGATCCTACTCACTCTCCTCCACATTCCCTAAGCCACCTTCCATAACACAGGCTGTCCTCTATGCCTAGAAAGCACTCTCTCTTCACTCAAAAGTCCTAGCTCTCTTCATCTTAAATGACACCCCCTACAAAGTAATTCATCCAAAGTGCTAACTCCTACAACTAAGTCCTACGAAGAACTTACCTGATTCCCTTACTGTTAGTACCACCTCCCAGGCCCTGGATGACTTGATGTTTTATAAACATTTTACTTCTATTTACTTATGTACATAATGTTTTCTCCCAGTAGAATGGAATCCCTTTAAAAGCTGGGACTGGCTTATTTTTGTCTTTGAAGCTCCAGCGCCCAGCATGGTACCTTTCACTTAGTAGATGTTTAATAAATGTTTATTAAATTGAATTAAAGAACCATTGGAGTCATCTCCTGCTTTTGTCTTTTTTGAGGACATTCACAGGTTGAGCTACCAAAATGAGTTGCCTTCATACAACTGCAGAAACTGATGAGCCATGAGTCTATAACTTTGTACTATTATATTAATTAATAACACTTGGTATCGGAAATATGGCTTAACCTAGGTTTCAATATTCATCTGAAACATGGAAGATGTGTCTTCACAGGGGTGTCATAAAAATTGCTTTTGTTTTGCTTTTTAAGAAAATTTGGTGAAAAATGAGCTTGGGCTAACAAGCATCAAGATAAAAGAACTTTCTCTGTCCTCTCAAAGACTTGATGGTATCATTTAAAATGTGTCAAAAGCATGACTTATTTCATGTTTCACTCTCCTTGACATAATATCTTTAAATGGTTTCCAACCTGCTGGGAAGCCATTAAACCTAGCCAGGGTCTGCAGGAGTAGCTGTTTCATTACCTTTTAACCATGGAGATTTGTCAGAGATAGTGACAGCTCTGTATTTGGCTCTTCTTAAGTTATTTGCATTGTGGATCTGACAGTGAAGGAGAAACAGTGTTATGTGGGAAATTAGAGCTTTTGTCTACAACGGGGCACATGCTGGACATTCTGTGTTAGAACCGGAGATGGCTTTTGTTCAACGTGTTCGTATAATTTGAGGACATTTGCTGTGGGTGCTTTTCAAAGAGAGAAGCTGATAAACTGCTAGGTTGCATTGCACCCTGGAAATTTAAAATCACAAGATTTTAACATTTTCTAGGCACCTTGAAAAACAAAACAAAACAGCCCACACTAAAACAGGAAGAAGAGTGTCTTAATAACAGTCTTTAAGGACGTGCTGTATGGTAAGTGGTGACTAGGTGTTCTCTGCCTCCACTGAGGAAAGAATAAGACAGAATGGCTTTAAATTATAGGTTAGAGACAGTCAAATCTTAATTACCCCTGTGTGGATTATCCACTTAGTAGATTATCTATTGTAACTGTCTAACCTCACACCAATCTCCCCAACCCAGTTAGACCACCACCCAGACTTCTTTTCATGTTGGTCTCTCCAGGGAGTATGTTCAGAGGAAATTAACTCACATAAACATTAATACAAGTAAAACATGATTTTTCATATTTTATGTCCCAAATGTGTCTGGGAAAGGGGGTAGGGGAGCAAAAATAGATAGGCATTTTTAAAAATGAAGACAAAGTGAGTTGTTTTTGTTGTCATTGTTATCTGTTGTTTTATAGGTTTTCCAGTGTTTGGTGAGTGCTTACACCATTTAGAGCTGTGACTAGAAATCTTGGTGCCTAGAAAAAACTTTGAGAAACATTTCCTTTATTGAGACTTTTTAAAAACAAAAGTCACTGTTCAGACAAATTGTGGTATACAAATGTAGTGAAGTTTACTGTGCCATGATAAGTGACAAATATGAAGAATTCAGAGAAACTTTGGAAGAGTCAGATGAACTGATGTTTTGTGCAATAATCAGAATGATGAGAATAGCATATACAATGACTACAATAATGTAAAGAATGGACTTAAAAGCCATCAGAACTCAACATACTCAATGACTAATTTTGGCTCCAGAGGCCCCATGATAATATATACATCCTTTCTCTTGGTAGAAAAGTAATGGAATACAGGTACTGAATTCAATTCAATTCCACAAATACTTAGTTGTACCTACCGTTTGTGAGGTACCCGTGCAAGGGTAGAAGATAAAAAGGTGGTTGTTGTTGTTCATCCTTTGTTCTTGAAGAGGACTGATGACATCATGAGGGTGATATCTTGACTTGGGCACGAATTGGCTTTAAGTGAGGCCGAGCTACACAAAGTCATCAGCCACACTCTGTCCTCTAGAGCTGTTGGAGTCCAGTGACAAGACAAGAGTCAAGATAACTGGCAGTGGCCCAGGATGCAGTGGGCCTTTTTAAATTAAGGTCTTTCCCCAAGTCTCAGTTTGTCTGAGGTATGGCACTTGCCTTCAAGGAGATTATACCCTATTGAAGGGATACAACATACTCACAGATCAATAAATAACAAGGAATATCAATGATAAAAGCTAATAATGAAGGGGAACGTTGATCACTGATCTCACACTTCTGTCCTACCAGACATTATGAATGTGTTGATTTGTTTTGTTTAATTATACTTCTTATGATATTGAGAAACATTGAAAAAATGTATCAATAAAACATTTTTATTCAAGAAATTCTCTTGAGTTGGAGCAAAGAGAGACACTGCTACACAAAAACTTGTGGAAAGATACAGGGACCTAGGGATAGACATTTGATGGTTGCTGTGGGGGAAGTTGTAGGGGCATAACAGGGTGAAGATGGGTTAAAGATGAGCTAACCTGGGCTTTGCTGCTGGAGAAGAAATTACTTGCTAGCCTCCTATTTTGGCCAATTAGTTTTGCTAACTAGAAGCTAAGTTCAGTTGTCCCTATGTTGTTGGAACGCTGCAAATGCTATCAGTGCCTTCTAAATTTTTGTGTCCTGAGGCCAAGCCCTAATTACTCTGCCTAGTTATAACACTGGCATCACAGTTTCCCCTCCTTTGGCACTGATAATTGAGGTGACTCTATAAAGAAGAATATTTAGATTCCTTTCCAGATACATTCCCATAACTCTTGGATTTTGAGGGGAATTTATTAACTGAGGCCAAATGAGAACCATGGTTCTGTGTCTGTCTCAGAGCTCTAGACTAGTCTTTAGGAACTGGTAGACAAGGGATATAAGTAAGATATTTGTGCTTTACTGGGGGGAATCTCTGGAAATGTGTATTTACTTTTTGTGGATAGTTACCTGGTTTCTCTCTTCAAGAGCAGGTTTAAGGATGGAAGTCTGATACAGTGCTCTGAGGAACAAGGGGCTTCCCAGCCTAAAATTATTTTCCCCACAGGACTTTCAGGAACCTGATTTTCTACCATTAAAGATTAATTTATTTTTGCTTTGCAGTTTTTAAAAATCTTTGGGGAAGCTTGGTGGTGCAATGTATGGTACACTGGCTCTAGAATCAGAAAGATTTGAGTTCAAATTCAGTCTCAGACAACTTACTAGCTGTGTGATCCTGGGCAAATCACTTAACCCCAATTGCCTAAAAAAAAAAAAAAAGGTCTTTTATGCCTATCAATGAAAACCTTAAATAGAACAGTGAGAGGAAATTCCTGGGCAATCATTTTTAAAGGGTCTTCAGAGGAGAGTACTGAATAGGTATACCATCAGTTATATAGGATTAGGAGGAAGCTAGGTGGCACAGTAGATAGAATATATGATTTGGAGTCAAGAAGACCCAAGTTTGAATCTGGGCTCAGACACTTGCTGTATGATTCTAGACAAGTCAGCCTCAGTTTCCTCATCTGTAAAATGGGGATAATGAAGGCACCTATCTCATAGGGTTGCTGTGATATTGATTGAATAAATAAACAAAATGAATAAAATAAATGAATAGAATTAAATAAATAAATAAATGTGTACACATACATATCTATATCACATTGCAATCTCTAAAATTGTATATAAATCCTAACTATAATTAACATATAATTGCTTGTGGTAGAGGAAGTCTCCTACAAATTGTATAGAATTTATATTTGCATTTCAAGAGTAAAAAAAAAGTTGGAGAACCACTGGTCCTGGGAAATAGAATAAAGGAAAGAATATGAGAGGAGGAAGAGAATGTGTGGATATGGGGACTTGGGGGTGGGGGGAATATTGTCGTAAGGCAAGCTAAGAGGGTATCTTCAGAATTTTGCTGAGATATGGCCAAAGAAACATTACGTGACAGAGTTGAAAAATAATTTAAGGACAATATCATCCAACTCCTTCATTTTACAGATGAAGAAATTGAAGATCAGAGAGGTTAAGGGACTTATCCAAGGTCAGACATGAAGTTAATGGTGCAGTCACCGCAAAAACCAAAATCTTTTGAATTCTAACTGAGTTCTCTTTTCAGTACACCTGTACTTAAATATGACACTAATGTTAATGATTTAACCTTTCTGAGTTTTCCCTCTATTGCCTTATAGGAGTCAGGGCATCTTAGAGGGAAGATGAATGTACCAAGAGACCTGGAGAAGACTCCATGTTGCAAGGTTGGCAGGAAAATATGTTGTTCCCAAAGAAATAAGAGAGTCACCTTCACAGTGTGTAATCACTGTGACAAAGCAGCTGGACCCCAGGAGTTGGGTGAATCTCAACCATAGATTAATCATTGATGGTTTTGCAAAGGCAAGGGCTATAAGAAGGGACGTAAGAAAAAGTATACATTCATTCTTTAGTGTGGAAACATATCTAGCATATGCATCCCAGTATTTTTTGCTATTTGGCCAAACTGTATAAAGATTTACCTTGATTTTTCACACACACACACATGCACACTTAAAGTACATACAAACAATCATTTCAAAGTGTTAGGAGAGTGTGGTAGCTATCAAAGGAACCCTACGAAACAGGAATGAAACAGGACTTCTTAACCTGTATGGGATCACGGACTCCTTTGGCAGTCTGGTGAAGCCTGTGAACCCCTTCTCAGAATACAATGTTTTTAAGTGCATAAAATAAAATACTAAGATTAGAAAAGAAATTACTTACTGTATGTCATAATACAATTATCAAAATATCTTGAAAAGTAAATTCATAGTCCCCAGCTTACAAAACCCTGCTATAGAAAGTCCTTTTGTAAAATGAAAGAAAATTATTTGATTGATTAGTTGGGCAAATCTGAATTGTCATAATTACTTTTTAAATAATTGTACTTTACACTCATATATTCTTAAAAACCATAAATATATATATATACATATACACACAATACAATATAATAGAAATACATATACCATAGAAATAAGGTTTAAAAGAAGCATTTTGTAAAGTACATTGTCTCATCTGATCCTCAAAACAATTCCAAGTAATATGGGGCAGGCACACAATGACAGACCATAGATTTAGAATAATAGTGTAGTCTAATACATTCATTTGATAAATGAATGAACAGAGGCAGTAGAGGTTTAACAATTTGTCCTAGTCGCACAAGTGGAAAGTTGCAGAATCAGAATTTGGATTCAGATCCTTTTATTCCAGATCCAGGTTTCCGTTGCACCTCCTAGCTTCCATTATTGTCTTCCTGCAGAAGATGAGTTCCAGAGAGGTAAAAGAACTTGTCCAGCCTCACATTGATATTATGTGACAGATCTGAGATTTAAACTGACATCTCTTGACTACTAATCCAAGTGCTAGAATTAAAAGATAATATTTCTGATTAAAGCTCAGTCATAAAATTAGAATTGCATTTTGCATAACAGAAACCTATTTCTAAATCATCCTCCTAATACGGATACATTATTGGCTCTCTGTCCTTTGACAACAACCAAATTCCCTCTTTCCCTTCATGAAATGATCTAAATGGTCTCTGCTATGTATGTGCTTTAAATCTTACATAGTAGACCTGTATACAGGACATACTTCTTTTTCCTATGGGTAATTTTTCCAAGAAAGCTACCAAGACCTATTGAGACCATCAAGTAAGTGAATCTGGAAAGTGATTTTCCAGGGACTCATGCAGAATGAGTCATGAACAACACTAAATGCAAACTTTTCAAGGCAAAGATCAGACATATGGAGACTCAGAAGTATGATGGCAGCAGGAAGAGTCTTTCTCGATACCCTGGACTGCCTTTGTATTAAGCTAGGCAGCTTCCTACTTTCCTAGAACTAGAAAAGGTGAGCAATGTTGGTCAGTGGATGAGTTTCTGTTCGATTAAGCCTATTGGTGAGCTGTGGGAAAAACAATGGTTTTTCCATTGGGAAAAAAAAGCTGTGGGACTGAATTTCCTGTAGCCATTCATGCTACAAACATAAAATCCAGCTTCTAAGGATGAATTATTATGAATGGCTAAAAGAACTCCTTTCTTTCTGTCCAGCAAGAGTTAAATTAAGCACAAACTTTTAGCTTCTCTTACTTTACAGAAAAGCTAGTGAGAGCAAGGTACCATCCTGGGGGAATGGGGGATGGGGAAATTAAAATGATTGCCATTTGTAAGATAAACAAATCTGTTGCTTGTATTTCATTACCATTTTATTTTCCAACTAAAATGCTTACTAAGATAATTATATTTGCTTAGATACTTGGTTGACAGAGAGAGCTGGAAACAGAAAGAAGTGACAATACTATGTATGTGGGGGAAGTGTCAGTTTAAGATAATAAAGGTCCTGGGGAAAGGGTTTACAAAGCAGTAGTGGGTACAATGCTGGGTTAATTGACAGCCCCAACTATCCATGGTCTTCACTGCTCATAGAGTCCCCCAGAAACATTACCACACTCCCCTTCTTATAATTGAATCTTTAATCGATCAACTAGCATTATTAAGCCAAGCCTTCCTCTAGTTATTTTTATGCTCAATAGTCAGTCTCCCAGGGATTTTCACAGAATCACAGGATATGAATGGGACCCTCAGAGATCATCTAGTCCAACCTATGCCTGAACAGATGGGCCTGATTAGAAGAAACAATGAATCCTGGGAAGTGATCATATTACTTGAATTTGCACTGCATATTTGTATTGGGCTGGAACCACTTATCATATTTTACATAATTATATATTCAAATAGTGCAAATTCAAATACATGTGACTACTTCACCAGATTCATTATTCACACTAATAAGGACCCTGGTTCAAGAAAACCTAAAAGTGCTTGTCAGCCTATGCTGGAAGACCTCCATTGAAAAGAAACTCGTGAGGGGCGGAGCCAAGATGGCAGCATAGAAGCAGCAAGGTCCCGCAGCTCCTACAGCGCCACCCTAAACACCCAGAAAATACGAGCCCAGACAAAATCTAGGAAAGTCTAGGACTCTCAGATTCACAAAAACACAGAGAACACATCTCTCGCTGAAGGCAGCTCGGCAGCACGCGCTCATCACAGCCTCCAGAGCAGAGACTGGAACAGCCTGAAGCCAAGACGACGGCCAGGCCTGGGACGGTGGGAAGGAGCTCGGCAGCCGAGCCCCGCAGCCATTCTACAGAGGTTCTACAGCCTCCAGTACCTCCACATCTGCCAAGGCATGAGGAACAGGAAGGGAGAGGGGCAGCGGAGCAGAGCAGAGACCCGGCCAGCCCAAAACCGCAGGCAGCCAGGCAAGACCCCAGGGTGGCTTCAAGGAGGAAAGGAGGCTCCCAAGCCACAGCTTGAGTATACTTCAAAGAAAATCTAAATCACCTGCCTGAGGGAAGCTTTGGTCAGAGACGGTTAGTGAAAGTTGAAACTCTGAAAATTAATTTGGGAGTGATAAACCAGTTCGGCCAATCTGACCCCGGGGCAAGGAAGCAGTGGGGGGAAGGGAAATGCTGGATCTGCCAGCGGCCCCCACCAGGCTGCTTCAGAGCCCCTGGCATACTGACTCCGCAGGGGGGCTGAATTGATAGATCAGGACCAAGTACG
>JAQQSW010001061.1:0-22880 GCA_028646575.1 Pseudocheirus occidentalis
TTTCTTCTTATCAATGGCTTCCTTGATAAATAAGTCCAGTAATGTATTCTCTGGGTTAGAGTGTGAATATTTAATTCAGTCACTTTATTTGCTGAATTCCAAATTGGTTTCCAAGATGATTGTACCAATTTATAGCTTTACCAGCAATGTGCCAGTCATCCCACTCACAATGGCTCCAACATTGACTATCGACTTTTTTTGTCATGAAGCATCTGTAAATTTCTATAATGTTGTATAGCAATTCATCTTCATTTTAATGTACCATTTTCAAATGATTCAGTTTATCATTTATCACTTTACATTTTTATAGGAAATGGCTTCATAAATGTAAACTATTAATATTAGGCATTTTAAATTTCACAGCCATAGTAACAAACTAGCATTTCTCTTATTTGTAGCATTCATTTATTATTAAATTAATTTCATATTTTCATTGGTCAGCTTAATTACCATTGTTTAAGGGACTTCCCTGTTAGCCTTTTTAATGTATATTGCTGTCTAGTTTCATTTATTGTTTATGTAGTTATTTATTTAATTTTTGTATTAGCTTCATTTCTATTATGTGACATACACTGTGCTAAGTACTAGCACCTCACATTCAACATTTGTGAAAGTTAACTCAATGTTTTGTTGTTTGTTTTTCCTACAACCCTTCTAAAATATCATTCCCATGTTGCCCTTTCTGTTGTACAAAATTCCCGTGTTGCCCATGTTCATAATGTCTTGTTTATCTCTTTCACCTTTTATAGTCAATCAGTCTTAAATTCTTAGTGATTCTACTTCTGGTAGAAGGGTTCAGTCCCAAAATCAGTGATTGATGTCTCAGTATTAGCTTGAAAGAATGTCCCTAATAAAACAACCATTTGGCATTTTGCTATTTGGCATTTTTGTCAGTAATTTGGATGAAGACATAAATAACAGGCCTAACAAACTAGCAGATTACAAAAACGTAGAAAATGTGAATATATCAGTTAATACACTCTGTAACTAAAAACATCTTAATAGCTTAGGACAATGGATCAGTCTAATGGAATTAAATTTAATAACATTAAGCATAAAGTATTGCACATAGAATTTTAAAAATGTATTTTACAGGTGTAAAATGAGGTCACTGTACCCAGAGAACACTTCTGATGCTACAGGTCCATTAATGTATTATGATGATGTCATCACTGTTTCTGCTGGGTATTCTTTGCTGGGTGAATTGTCTTGGAGCTGATCATATTCAATCTTATGAATGTAATATAAATTCTTTCCACCTCATAGTCACTGCTGATTGTTTCCATTAATCTCTTGGACACTGAGATTTTCTCTACTATCAGCTTCTGGGCTGATATCATATCTTTAGCACCACTTGCAAGCTATATTGGCTTCATGACATAGGTCTTGCTTAGTGCAAATAATGAATCCCATGAAATAGTTGCATGTATTTTAATTCCTAAGTAACAATTATGATTATTCCAATTGTGTAAAATATGGTAATTGATTCTAGGCCACTGCAAATATATAATATGAATTAGGAAAAAAATACAGCCATGTTAAGGGATTCATTAACACTAACCTAAATCTAACTGCTTAGAGCTAAAAGGGCACTAGAAAGTTTCTCCTTAAGAAAGATGAAAAGCTCCTTAATCATAACTGAGGCTTTAGCTACCAAGACGAACTAAGTAAAACCAGCAGCAGCAACAACAACAAACCCAGACATAGTGATCCTAGGCTAAGATTAATCTGTTCTATGTATAGCTTCTATCCTAGGTTAGACAATCTGACTTATGGTTAGAAAATCCATATAACTCAAACATAATTCTTTAATCATAACCTTTTTCTCTCAAACCCATTTAATGGGGGTATGGCAAAATAAAACCACAGGATTTTTGTATTCCTAAGTTTGTGAACTCTAATGTCATTTCTCTTCATATTGACATATAGAAGGATTCATTTACCTAAATCACCCCCAAACTTCCTTGAGAAATATCTGGAAAATACATCCAAATTCTGATCAGAAAAGTCAAAAAAGAGGAACAGTGAGTTGTGTTTCTTTTTTTTCTCCCAACTCAGAGCAGATAAGGGAAATAGAAAGAGGGAACTAAAGATACTAGTGATGGGACCTAGCCAGGAACATGCAGAGTAGCAAGGAATATTCCAGTATGCCCAGCAACTAAAAAATGACCAAGACAGTGTACCAGAGCAGGAAGAAACATGGCAGAAAGAAATATCAAAAGGTATCTGACCAAACACTGGGTCCAGGAATGTATTACATAATGATATAATAAAGGGAAAAAAAGGGTAGAGGAGAGGGGCAGAAAGGTAATAGACAGGAATGAGTAATGTGCCAGGGTCAAATCAAAGGTTAGCAAATGAGGAGAACGTGATCTCTGTGGTCTCATAATGAAAAGAGCCTATTGGGGAGTGGGTAAAGAGGAGAAAGAGAAAGAGAGGAGGTATTAAACCAAGTATAAATAGCTCTCCTGAGGACTGCTTTTGTGAATAGCTTTAAGGTTCTGGTCACATTAAGTGATCAGAGTGAACCCTCTGTTTATTCAGCAATAAACTAAAGCATAACATTCAGAGAAACCAAAGTACTGCCTTCACAATGATATATCATAAGAACTTATCACTAAAGTGACCAAAAAGTTTTAAACAAAAGATATCATTCATTAAATCCTTTATCATCCTTAAGGAGCAATCCTCCTTAAGGGATACAAAGTAAAAAGTTCTCCTACCCCAGGTCACACTTTCTTAAATGTCATCAGTCAGAAAGTCTTTCTTCTTTATTGGATACTAGCTTTCAATCATCCTTAATTTGATCATCCTAAAGGGGTACAAAGTACAAAGTTCTCCCACCCCTAGGTCACAGTAAATCATAATCTTGTCAATTGGCACTAAATACCCAAAGAAAGGTCCTTTCATCTTGACTTGGGGCTGGCTCCCAAATTCCATGGTTCCTTTCCCATGCTCCCAGTTCTCCAAATTCACCCAACCATCACCTTGATTAACAGGTAGGCAGTTCTCAGCTCCTCTTCCAGCTCCTTGTCCAGTTCCTTGTCCAGTTCCCATTCTATATTGAAGCTCACAGTGACCAGTCCACCTCAAGCCCTTCACAGTTTGTGTTTCTGGGAAGAGAAGACTTAACAGAGCCACAACAACATTCATGCACATTGCTGACACCATCATCAATTCACTTTCTGCCTGTGAAATCAACACAGACCCACAAACAAGGTCTGAGAAACCAACACAAATCATCAGTATAGTCCCAGGACTTCTGAAAACATTAATAAAACCCTCCTCCAGGACTTCTGTAAACAGACAGCAAGAAAATCCTCTTTCAGGTCTTCTGAATTAGCAGTAAGTTCCCATGGCTTCTGTAACAACAGCAACATTCTCTATTAGCCGACAGATCTGACAAAGTAACTTCAGCACAGACAAAGTGCCAGCCACCAAAGCCATGCTTCCTTCCAGTTCTGCTCTGTCCCAGCTTGTGCTCCTGCTTTTATATTATCAGTTCCTTCCTGGTTCACCCCTTCCTGTTGCATCAGCAAGTTCCCACCTCTACATCACAGGAGGGGCTCAAAAACAATTGAAGAACTGAAACAAGGTGCTAAGTATTTCTTTGCTTGCCATTACAGGAGGAAAAAATTATAAAGGAGAAGAAGGAAAGAGGTCTTACTCTGGAAATGAGAGGGCATTCCACTGATGAATGCTCATATAAATAAAGGGAGATGGTTGGTGAAATGATAAGAGGATCTAACACTAGATTAGACTTAGAAATTTTGGTACTTAAAAAGTCTACTTGTCCTGGGAGAGCAGACTTGAAGCCCTTGAGAGCAACTGGCACTTGGAGGAATGGGAGAACATGGACATAAGGAGGATATTTCTATGCAAATGTAGAAAAATTGTCAACAAGAGGGGATATAGATCAGTGCATAATATGCTGCATTATCAGGGATGTGGTAGGACCTAAACCATTGAATAGTATCTTCTCCAACAGCTTCAGGTGCTGTTACTATTTGGAAAACGAGGCACAGTTTATAAAGGGGGCTCCATGAAATTATCCCTAAAAGGCAGTAGCAGAAAGTGCCTAGAAGGAAGAACCTAGAATTGGCATCTTGGAAGCTCTGACTGCATAAAGAATATATAGAAAAGAGGGAGAACACATAATAATATGGGTCCTGATTTAGATAATTAGGATCTAGAGTAAACAGAAAGAGAAAATGGATAATGAAGAGAATAAGAACAATTCTTTTTTTGTAAAGGGGTACAAAAAATTAAATAAAAAACTAAGTAGACTACTTAAAGGGGAGGAGAAGGGCACATCAAATGGTCAAATGAGATCAGGGACAAGAGGAAGAGAGTCAGTGAGAATGGGACCATCTGAAAATATTATAGTCAGTCACTGAAGGAACATTAATAGTATTTATAGCAGAAGATGGAAATTGAAATGGAAAATCTATTAAACTACAGATGCACACATGCATATATTTATGTGTATTTGTGTATAATAATAGCCATTCCTCAAAAGATAAATGTTAAAAATAGACATGTAGTTTTCAAAAGGACTGCAAAATATTCTTAATTACATAGAAAAAAGTTTCAAATCACAACAAAAGAGAATTATGAATAAAAACAGCCCTCATGTTTCACCTCACACACTTTAAATTGACAAAAATGACAAAAAATGGCAATAGTCAATGTTGGAGGAGTTGTGGAAAGAGGCACACTGATACATTGTTGGTACAACCATTTTGAAAAGCAATTTGGAATTATGCAAATAAAGTGACTAAAATGTCCATGCATTTCGAATGAGGGATTCAGTTATTGTTCCTCATATGGAGGAAGTTATTGTTAAGAAAAAAAAAGTCTCCAGATATTCCAAATATCTTTAGTAGCACTTTTTGTTTTTTGTAACAAGTAAATATGGGAGGGAAGGTAGATGCCTTTCAGTTGGAGAATGACTAAACACACTAGTACATGTATGAAATGGGGCATTACTGTATTGTAAGAAAAAATGTGCAATGGGTACATATAAGCAGGGAAATACCAATATGACCTGATGCAGAGTAAAGTTAGCAAAGCCAAGAGAATAATATATACAGTAAGAATAGCAGTGTAAATGGGAAAAACAACAATGACACAATTAAAAAATGAAAAATAAATAAAAATAAAAAACAACACATCAAAAATAAAAATAAAAACAACAATGACACATCAAAAATAAATGCAACAAAATTGTAATGATAAATTTGGACTCATATGAAAAGATATGAAAACACATCCCAATCTACCCTTTTGCAGGGGCCAGAGATCCACAGCTGATACATGGTGCACATGTTTTCAAGCTTTTTCAAAGTCATTTTTATTGACATTTTTTTTGCCTCCCCCCAAAAGACTATTTGTCATAGAGGATGCTTATTTAGGAGAGGAAGCAGAGGAATACATGGGATACTATGGGGATATACAAGATAAACATCAATAAAATTACTTTTAAAAAGCATAGAATAAAAATGGGTAAGTCAAATTATGAGTTATAGGAACAAACAATAATTTTAATAATGACAATAATGGAACAACTTACCTTAATTTGTGGGATATATGCAAAGCAATAGGGGGCAATTTATATCTCTAAATGTTTTCATCAATGAAAAAAAGAAAGAAAAGATAAACAAATTAAGCATAAAAAATTAGAAAAGTAAATTGGCATATAAATGAATCTAAGGAATGAAAACAGTTACAAAAAGGAAGCTTATTCATTGTCCTGACCGACTTTCTGGTCTTTAGCGTATTGATCTGCAAAAAACAACAGACACCGAGTTTTGTGCTGTATTATTCGTTGTTTAGTCGTTTTCAGTTGTGTACAGCTCTATGAGAACCCATCTGAGATTTTCTTAGCAGAGATAGTGAAGTTCTTTGCCATTCCCTTCTCCAGTTTATTTCACTGAGGCAAATAGGGTTAAGTGATTAGTCCAAGGTCACAAGCTGCTAACTAAGTGTGAGGCTAGACTGGAACTCAAGAAGATGAAACTTTTTTGACTTCAGTCCTGGCACTCTCTCCACTGTGCCACTAACCTGTAATATATGATAGTAGTATCAAATCTTTCTGTCTTGCGACATGATTTTGAAGGGTTGTCATATGGAAAAAGTCACTATTTGTTTAACCTGACAATGCAGATGTAGAAGCCAAATGGGAAAAAAAGATGAAAAGAGACAGATTTCACCTTAATATAAGGAAAAGCTCTTAAAACTGGGTTGGGCTACCTTTGCAGGGAGGGGACTCCTTGCTACTGGATATCTTCAGGAAGAAAGATTGAGTGGATACCCATTGGATATATTGCAGAGGGAATTTCTACACAAGTACAGGGCAAACTAGATGGTCGCTGGCATTTATTTATTCCAATCTTGAGACTCTAGATTTGGCAAAAAGCAGTACTTAGAAGACATACATTAATAGTTTATGATAAAAAAAAACTTTAAGTAAATTTATAATTTCTTTGGTGCATGTATGTGTTGTCTCTTATTATCAATAACAATTATATCTCTTTGTAGAAAGGGAGAAATTTAAAAGTCTTGACAGGAAAGAATTAAACAAAGAAAATAGGATATATTTCCCTTAAATCTCAGGAGCAGAGCATGAGATGTCATTAAGTCAATTTCTCTGCTTCATGTTTCTTTAAGGTAGTGCTCTGAAACCTCTCCCAATTAAATTTTTAATGTTGTTCTTTAGTGTTAGACCTGCATTTGACCATTCTAATATCTAATAAATTGAAAGTTTAATCAAGAAACAAAAATAGCAACAAAACCAACAATCAACCAAGAAAAATCCTCTCACCTATTGAAATTTTATCACTTTCTTTTGTTTCTGTGTTAAAATTTAGTTCCTGTATAAGTTGCTATCACATCTAATACAGTGCCATGTGTCCTGTGAGTGCTCAATAAATATTGATGGTGTTTGAGATGGCTTTGCTTCAGAAATTAATATGATGTGGGATGTATTTCCATCTGGCTTGGATAGGAAAGTGTAAAAACTCCAACCGCTAACCTCCATTTTTTCACTGAAAGACTATAAAATCCTTTTGTGATGGTGTCCTCGTAGTAACTCACCTGAACGAGAGGCAATAGGCTAACATGATAAAGGAACAGTTACAGTGTAGGCACATGATGCTATGGAAACCGGCAGCCTCCTTCCTGTAAGAATGCTGTGTCTGCTGCGTTCCTGCATATTCTCAAGCATTCTCATAGCTAACAAATTTTCCTCCTTTGAATGATAATATCATCTTAGTGGGTCATTTATTGGAGCAATTACCATCACCTCCCACTGTGATAGGATGGGAAAAGGCAGCTTCTCAATAGTCAATTTTTATACTGTGTATACTATCATAAGGCTGCTTAATGTGCCCTTTTTGCTACAGTCTTTAAGTTTAAGGAGCAAAGCTATGACTTTTAAAAATAATATAAATGCTCATTTACATCAAGGTCTGAATACTCAGAAGAAAAGGAAATGTTTTCTCAGTCTAACAATGGAGAGCACATATTCTCCAATTCCTACATGGCTGTTAAGCTTTCTGATTACCCCTAGTCATTTGTACATCTGAAGGCTTCTATTTGAATTGTGTTGCATGGGTTTGGATGACAGCAGAGAGAAACAGACATGGAAAACATACACACAAAAAGAAAGAAACTCTCAAACAACAGCTTAAAGTGTTTAATGAACTATACAACATTTAAGCGGCCAAGCACAGCCTTTGTCACTGTGAACTGACAAAGAGCAGCAAGCAAAGAATGGAGTAGTTTCTTTTTATATTTAGAAGTATCAGGAGCTCTCAAATGAGGTCTATGTTCAGGTTGTCCAATAGCTACACACTCAGTCTCAACAGACTTTATTGGTTCTTTGGAAGAAAACACGTTTAAAAACATGTCATATTTGCTGTTTGTCAACATTGATGATGAAGGAAATGGAGAAAATACAGCATTCTTCCAAAGTAAAGAGAGTTTTCTGTTATGTATAATAACATCATTGATATTGCAAGACACAATGAGAATCATTATTGCATTGTCATTGAGGTAGTTTTCAACATTGATGTTGCATAAAGACAGATATTTTCAGTGTACTGTAGGCTAAAGAGGGCCCAGAAGGAGAACAAAATGATGCTTTGAAAGTTACACTCTCTGTTCCCAGTCAAAGTGTACTTGATTTGGAATAATCCTGCAGCTTTGAGTAAATGTAGTCACATGGAAGGTTTAGATCTATGACTTGTCTATTTAGATGGCTTTATGGGACTTCAATTATTCTCAGATGAGCCCTTTTCTTGATAGGTTGAGAAGCTATTCCACTGGTACCGGTATTTAGTTTTGTGAATCACAGTATGCCCTGGAGTCGAGGGAGGGCCAAGATTAGGTGAAGGTTAGGAAAGGAATTGTATACTGGTCCCATGTCATATCCAAGTGTGTTGCTTTGTGACCAAAGGAATCTATCATCTCTTGGAAATGGTTGTCAGCTTTTTTACTGTCCTTAATAATGGCACATTGCTAAAGAGAATTTAAGCAGCCTTTAGAAGTTCTGGGAAACCTTTGTGTTTTGTTTTGTTTGTTTGTTTGTTTTTCATTTTAAAAGATACTTATCTGCCAATGGTCGTGTTCTCTTAAGTATTGGATCTTACTGGTCATTGCTAGTGACTATTTCTGTTTTAACACTTCAAAGAACAGTGCTAAAACACTTTGGCACCCAAGAAATTAACTTAGATGAAGTAAAAAACAAAACAAAAATCAAACTTGTCATTCTGTTGCCTATCTCCATTTTTCTTCAATCATTCCCCTCTTATTTTATCTCTTTTATGTCTTCCTTCCCTCTCTCATCCTTATCTCATTCCTTCTTCCTCTCTTTCCTCTTTTCTTTCCTTCCTTCCTCTCTTTGCTTTTCTATTTCTTTGAGGCAGTTGGTGGAACAGTGGCTAAAATGCTGGGACTGGAGTCAGGAAGTCCTAAATTAGAATCTGACTTTAGATGCTTAACTTGTTGTATGACTGTCATGGTTATGGGATTTGAAGATCTTCCATGCCCCTAGAACTTGCTGCCCTAGCAGTAAGGGGTGGGGAAGGAAGAAGCCCGAGCTGGGCTGGAGCCAGCATGGTGAAAAGCAGAGGCTATGGTGCGAACTCATTTTTTTTGAGCCAGCCAGAATTTCTGCTAAGGACTCCTGCTGAGGACTGCCAGGGACAGGAACTGCGCGGGGTAGAGCTGCTGGGAGCAAGTGTGTGGATGCTGAGAAGGTTCTTGTGAGTGAGGAGAGGAAGATCTTTGGCTGAGGTAGCCTATTCTGTTTTGAAGGCTTGAGAATGTGGATGTTTACTGTGTTAACTACCTGTGCCAACTCCATAGGTAGTGTAATGGCTTTGACATTCTGTTTTGGGGACTCAGTTTTCTGGTATTTGAATACATTTTCTAGCTATGTTCCCCATGTAGATGGTCTGTTGTATTTTTGGATTAATAACTATATCAGCATATTGACAGTTACTGTAGGCATTGTGAATACTGAATTGTTGATACAATGACCCTGGTCAAGTCACATAAACTCTATTTACCTCAGTTTTCCTAACTGTGAAATGAGGATCCTGATAGCAACCACTTCCTAAGAAGTGGATTTTGAAGAACAAATGAGATGTTTTAAAAAAATATTTAGCTCAGCAACTGACAAATAACAGGGACTATGTAAATGTACCTTGCCATGCCTTGTTTTTCTTCCTGTCATACTTACTCTTCTATATACCTCTGGTCTATAAGCTATGGGAGATGCCAAAGAAGCAAAAAAGTTACCTAAATTCATAATTTAACTTAAAATATATGAAATGAAGAGTATCAGCTAAGGCATGGTAACATAGCCCAGCTTGTAACCATAAATATAGGCAGCTCTCAACTTAACTTATATAGTATTTCTATATTAACTAGCCCTGTCCCATCCCTCCCATCCCCTAAAAGAGTGAAGAAGGAAAATGAGAAGAGGCAGCTGCTTCTTCTACCTCCTACTTTTTAAATTTCTTTCTTTTTTTAATCTGTCTGCAGTTAGGAAGGGGATGAAGCAACGAGATAAGGGTGAAATAAATTGATTAATGCTGCTCATTTTCAGTCTCTAAATTCTTATCTCCTCCCATACTACCTCAAGAGTCCCCAGATCTTTCTTCTACAGCATGTTTTCTAGCCCCTGCTCCTTAGTTCCCCATGCTCAAACTCTTCTCCTAAGCCACAAAATAACTCAATGGTAGAATCAGAAGTGATTTCAAAAATTATCTAATGCATAGAGTCTCAAAGTGGGTAATACTGCCCCTTGGGGGTTGCTGAAATGATCCAGCTGGGGTGGCAGTAACCTTGCGTACAGTTGGGAGCATTGAATAAAAATAAAGGGGTGGTGGAAGCATAAGGAAAGAAAAGAATATAAGGACATTCTGAAAAACAGTTCATACTTGTTTGATCTGTTGTATAACACAATTAAAGTCATACTGATTACATTACTTGCCAAATAAACACACAAAATGCAAATTATAACCAATCTTAACAAGCAAGTGTTGGCAGGCAAGCATGTTGGGCATTGTCAGAAAGTTTAGCATGCATTGGCAGGAATATGTATGTGTAATGACTTGGTTACAATAAGATACTATAAGGTTGAATGATGCAATATTGCATCATCAATATTTCAATGCAGGAAAAACCCCACAAATTTACAATAAATTATTAAATTTAAGAGGCATCATTTAAAATATATATATATATTTGTTAATTACACAAATTTCCAAAAAAAAAGTTAAAGGATTAAAGGAGGTAGATTTCCTGGGGAGGGTTGAGCATTTTTTAATAGGCCAAATAAGTTTGAGAACCTCTGATCTAATCCAATCCATCTCATTTTACTAATAAGTAAATTGATACCTGGGGGCAACTACATGGCACAGTGAATAGAGTACTGGGTCTGGAGTCAAAAAGACCCATCTTCCTAAGTTAAAACTTGGCCTCAGATACTAACTGACTGACCATAGGCAAATCCTGTAACCCTGTTTGCCTCAGTTTCTTCATCTGTAAAAGGAAATGGAGAAGGAAATGGCAAACTACTTCAGGATCTTCGCTGAGGAAACCCCAAAAGGGGTCATGAAGAGTTTGATGAGACTGAAAAATGAGTGACCAAGAACAAAATTTACACCTTGTGAGAGGAGGTGACTTGTTCAAAGCACTTATTCATTCAGTCAAGAAACATTTACTCAGTGCCTACCTAGTTATTTTTTTATGTCCCATGCACTGTGTTAAGCACTGAGGGTACATTGAGTAGCAGATCCATCACTTGAATCTGAATCTTCTTTTTCTATTGTCCCATTTTCCACAGTCATCCCCATACATCTCACCCTCAGTTCCCTTGCTCCAAGTCTGCATGGGGGAATTTAGGAATTGCCTGTAATATTAGAGTCCCCTGCCCTGGGCCCCAGAAGCTACGAGGTGCCTTTAAGATGGGACAATTTCATTCCTACCATCCTCACCAGTGGGGAGGTAAATCTCTGATCTTCTTTCTGTCCATGACTTCGTCACTGTACTTTTTTTTCCTTGGCATCTGGTGCCATAATAGACTTCTATAGCTCACTATTTTTGGCTATAAATAGCGGTTGGCTTTTATACTACTATTAACAATATGTTTGCCATATATTATGGGCTAAATATTTCTGCGGAATTGCCTGGGAACCTAACAACCTTTACAGCAGTATTTCTATAGGGAAAACATTCCCAGGTTCTAAACAACTAGCTCACTCTCCAAATCCACTGAGACTGTGTCTTTGAAGCCAGAAGTAAGGTTTCTCACCAATCAAGGTAGTATCTGTATCAAAATTGGTCGCTGGTGGGTCTCTGCTGAGACAGTGAATGGTTTGCCATGGGAAGTTGGCATAGAAGCCTGGAAAGGTAGGTTATGCCTGGCAAGGCTGCCCTGCCCAGCAAGTGGGAGCTGGTAAGGCTTTCTCTCTCTGTGGAAAAAGAACCAGGCCTCCATTCTTCTCCTCAGGAATGAATGCTATTATAATAACCTGTAATACCCAAGCTGACAGTTGTGCTTCTTGCAATGCTAAAAATGAAAACCAAACAAAATCAGCTGTGGATCAGCAATGCTTTATTAGCAAAGAAAGGGCCTTTCTCTTTCCTTTCCAGCTCTGTCATTAAAAGAAAAAAAGTAATTCCTCAGGAGTAATAGAATCAGACTGATTCTCAAGTTGCCAACTGTGTGAATGCACAGCAGGAAGATCAGGAGCAAGCAATTAATACAGATTCTGCCTTTTGTTGTTGCTGATTTTCCCCGTTTGTCTCATGCATCGTGTCAGGATTTAAGCATGCAGGCATTGGGAAGTTGTGGAACAAGAACAATAGAAAGAGTAAGAGTGTGTGAGCATTCAAAACCAGTGCCAGCTGAAGTTTGCCGCTTGGGGTGTTTAGATGTTTAACTTGGGGAGATTTCACACTTACATTGAGTCAAAGTTTGGGTCACATGGGAGGCTCCCAGGGATGTCCAAAGGCCCAGGAGCACCATTTTCTATACTTCTAAACAATATGCAAGCAAACTTCTTTCCCCAATCTCTTTGCAAAAGGCAAACCAAATATCTGCAATCCCCATGCAATCAACTCCAACTCTGACTTTCTTCGTTTTGAGACTGTGTGGGAAGATGTTTGAGAAAATACTTATTTTCCTTTTTGATAAATAAGCACGGTGAAATTGCCATATAGCAAGAAAGAATATAAATGTAAGACTTAGTGTGAATCATAAATGATGCTTTTATGATTAGACATCAGAAAGAATGGGATTTCCTAAATGAGTATGACCTGTAAATTTGTTTGACTGAAGTTCTATTGAAATCCAGATCTTGTCTGTCTCAATTTGTAGTCCCAAAGAAAGGTTTCCAAAGGTGAATTAGTGAATCCTATTTTACATTTAATATCTTTTTCCTATTGAAGTTGTGCGCATCCAGAAAAAATGATGGGTAGAAATATTTTTTTCTTTTGTGGAGTCCAAATGAACTAAACGGCAGAGCATTAAGCTTTTAATTTAAGGGTCTCAGGTCAAGTCTCTGTTGCAGTGGACACTGTCAGAATACCTTACAGATTCAATAAGGACATACATTAAAATGTCCTTCATGCCCTGCATATAGTAGGTGCACAAGCAACCAGTGAATGAACAAACACTTACTATGTTTAAGACACTGCTAGGTGCTAGCGATAGAAAACTAATAATGAAAAAACACCAGCCTTAAAGGAGCTTACATTCAATTAGAGGAGACAACATATGTAAGATTTAGGATGATCAAGTTAGGAAGTTTCAGAATTAGGATTTGAACTCTGGTCTGCTTCCTAACTTCAAGCTAATCATTCTATTCCATATGCTCTGCAGCTTCTGAATCATTATCTGTTGTTATATATGTAATAGCCTTTCTTCTATGTAAGGATAGTCAGTTCACATTTCTGTGGAACAAATATCTTCATAGTGTAAAATATTTATTTCTAGATACCTGTGGATTCTTTTCTCCAAATCTTTACTTAATGTTCTATTTTTTAGTTCCAATTCTGTCCCTATCTCCAGTCCCTCCCGCATCCATTGAGAAGACAAGTAATATTATATGTGTTAGACATGTGAAGTCATGCAAAACATATTTAGATAATGGATATTGAAAAAGAAAAAAAAGAAAGTGAAAAATATGCTTTGATCTGCAGTCTGAGTTCATCAGTTCTCTCTCCTATGGATTCTTAAAAATTTAGCATGTTTGGCAGCTAGGCAGAAGTGACATTTAAGTATGAACAGTCAAGATGCACATTTTGAATTATGTTACCTTGTACTTTTGTTTTTGGCTTTTTCTCTACATTAGAAAAATGCTAGACACACTTATTAAGTTCAAAAAGTTTATTTTCCTTAGTGAATTATCTTGATTAGTAGCAAATCCTCCTCCATTTCCCATACCTCATTGCTGCCTCATCTGGCACCCTCTTTCCAAGAGTATCATTTTGGTCAATAAATCCAGATACCAATTCCTTTCCTCTTTTATATCGCCTTCCAATATCACTTTAACATCTTCTCTGCATTTCTATGGCCACCATATTATATGCTCAGTGTTTTTCACTTATACTGATATTTTCAACATACCTCCCTGATCCTAGACTCTGTCAACTTGAAACCACATGAAAACAATTGCAAAGTGATGCAAAGTGAAGTGAACAGAACAAGGAGTGAATTGTACATAGTAACAACAATAAGGTGAGGCTCATCAAGTATGAAAGACTTAGACTTGTGTCATCAAAACAATGACCCAGGGTGATTCAAAGGATCAATGATGAAAAGCGTCATTTACCTCCAGGGAGAGGACTAAGGAGTGCCAAGTCCAGATTAAAGCGTATTATTGTACTTCCTTTATTTTGTTTAGTGTGTGTGTTTTCTTTTGCAACATGACTAACAGGGAAATATGTTTTCATAGAAAAAAGATATTATAGGTAACTTTGGACATGGTAGTAGGAGTTAAATGATCAAGTTGGAGTCCAGACAAGAGAGGTAAGAAGAAAGTGGATGAAATAAAGAGAGAAAAAAACTAACTATCCATAATTTTCTCAAGAAACTTAGTCACGAAAGGAGAGATATAAGATAATTACTTTTGGAGATAGATGGAAGAAGCGAAACTTTCTTGAGAATGGAAGCATGGGCATGTTTGTTATTAGCAAAGAAACAGTTATTTGATAGGAAGATATCAAAGATTGGTGAGAAAGTGGGGATGATAGGAAGGGCAATCTGCTTGAGATAAAGGGATGAAATTGAATCATTTGTGCATGAAGAAGAAGTAGGCCTTGGCAAGGAAAAAGTTCACCTCTTCATGTGAGATAGGCTTGGAGAATGAAATAGTGCAGGGGTACATCTGAATTTTGTGAGATGCGGAGAATGGGAAAAGATGAAGTTTTTGGTGAATTATCTCCAGTTTTCAGTGAAACATGAGGTAAGGTTATCAGGTGAGATGAGGAGCCATGAGCCATTATATGGAAGATGAAACAATTTAGAAGAACCACTGTAATGAGTCGAAAAGGGAATCAGGGATATTGTTATAGTAGAGAGGACTGTGTATGGCAGTAATAATCAAATGCTGGGGCTTAGTAGAACGGGAACAGTGATAGGATAAGGAGTCAAGAAACTCAAGAATACAGGAAAGTTTCGAGTTGAATTGATTAACCAAGGGGTCAGGATGGTAAAAGAAAGAGAGTATAGCCATTGCAAGGACGATGTTTTGGGAAAGGATGAACAGAGGGATTGGAAGTCTTGTTAAGAAAGAAGAGGATTAAGGATTGTAAGGCAGAAAAATAAATATGGAGCAATTAAAAGAACTATCTTAAGATATAGGAATGTCACTGTTCACAATCGTTGAAAAGTGTCATCTACACTGGTGAGGGCAAAACCAAGAATGAAGCCAACTTTTGTGTGACTGAGGTGGGTTGGAGGAGTACATCATGGGAAATAAATAAGTTGAAGAAGTGAGAAATTAGAGTACATCAATATGAATTAGGGAGTATCAATATGAATGTTGAAGTTCTCTAGTATAAGGGAAGGAGTTTGAGAAGAGAAAAAGACTGTTAACTAGGCAATGAAATCTTTGAGAAAGGAAGGAGAATGCCTTGAGTCAGCAGATGCAGCTATCAGAATCTTGATCTGATGACAAATATAGATTTAATGAACATCAAAAGAAGAGAGGTTAATGAATGGTGATGGTAGAAATAGAGAGTATGGAAGTGTCAAATGGGAACATTCCATGTATTTTGAGTCTCTCATCATGGTCACTGAGTCAGGGTAATACAATTGAAAGCGCAACCAGTGCCATAAAGGTTGGTCATAGATGCAGTGTCATTAAGAAAGAACCAGGTCTCAGAGAGTGTTGGAAGAAGCAAGAAATCATCAGTTTTAAGGTAAATTCAGACTTATTACCTAAGGAACAGATATTCCAGAGAGAGCACAGTAGGAGGCTTGGGTAGGAGACAGAAGAGATTTGTACAATGATATGAGTGATAATCAGAATAACCAGACTGGAGAGAATGCAAGGGGGAAGAGGGTGATGCTAGCTATTGAGGAATTAATTCAGGAAAATTAGAGTCCTTGGTGAGCAAAGCAGTAAGTGTAGAGGTAGAGAATTATAGAGGATAATCCAGGAGGGAAAAATAAACAGCAGAGTAGTGGAGGATGGGAGGATGGGGTGGTGTGTTGTGACTAAAGGACTTCTCACAATAGGGAAGTTCCAGCAAAGGATTCACTAGTGATGTATCTGATCTCAGTGTGGAGTCACACTAGGGCAGCTGGCAGTGGTGTATGGGTAAAAATGGGATGATGATGGGGTTACATAGATCATCAAATTTTTATCTCCAAGGGGCAATGGAACTGAACTGAACTGTAAAACTGAAGCAAATCAGAGAGTGTGTGGGAAAGAGACATGAGCAGCACAGCCTAAACTTTGTTCCCCAATTTTATTGCTAAAACCAATCTTATATCAGTAAAATTCCTTAACTGCTCTGAAAGTCATTTTTTAGAATGTTCTTTGAAAAAAGAGGGGCACTATCTGGTTGTCCTACTCTCATAAAGTTATGAGTGAAGAGTACATGAATTATACAACTCTTAAAGTATAAATACAAGTTTAAATACAAGTTTAAAATGAAAACAACAACAACAACAACTAAGCCCTCCACCTTCTGGTATTAAAGTAAGAGACACTTGGCTAGAACTGACTGCATTCTGCAGAGGCAGAGTAAAAGGAGAAATTCAAAGATCATGAATCACTATTTAAACAAAAGAGCAGTGAAAACACTCAGTCCCTAAGGATGTTTCCTGGACATGCCAGAGCACAAGTATACATCCCTTGGACATGTTGTTATAGGTATGATGAGCTATGTGCGTCTACAAAAATGGTTTTTAGGTTGGAGTATGATGTTTCTGATATATTGCCTTCTTGTGTGATCGTCTGGATTAAATGATGTGTGACCAGCAACCCTTTCTTCACTGTATATGTGTAAAGAATAGCTTTTGATTTGCTGCTGCAGCTGCTTTGTTCTATGCTCACTGTTAGTCACCATGATTCTTCACCTTGTGGGCTGCATAATGCCCTGGATGAAATTCAGCTGACCTATTTATTACCAACGGTTCACTAACACTGGGTAGGTGTGTCTGCTGCTTTTGTTTCATAGCAAAACTGCACGGGCATTCCAGTGTTTCTTATTACTATCCTATTTGCAGTTGCTCCATTTCATTTTATTGTAGAAAAATTATGTCACCATGGTTAGAGAGCTGAGTATGGAGTCAGGAAGATCTAAACTCACTCATATAGCAGGTACTTAAAGCTGTGTGTCCCTGGGCAAGTCATTTTATGAGTCTCACTTTTATCATCTCTAAAATGAAGATAAGCACACCTATTTCACAGATTTATTGCAAACATCAAATGAGACAGTGGACTTAAAAATAACATTGCAATCATTTAAGCTCTATTTTTATTGTTACTGTCCAGCATCTTCTTGTGCAACCATTCTCTGCTAGGTCCATTCTATCCTAATATAGTTGAATTAAAGCAAGAATGCATTTAATGCTGATCAATGGGCTTAGTTTTAGGCCTCCACTGATGCCTTATGTCATGCTGTATAATAGTTTAACATGGTTTTTGAGTATTGCTGATAAAACAATCTAACAAGGTGTGATGGGAATATCAACAGCTAATCCACATTTGGTAGCCTGATAGAAGACTGACTATGACAACAGTGTGGAAGAAATATAATTCAGTCTAGAACTACTTTCTCTTTCTTAATCTACCAAAGAAATATAATTCAGTCTAAAATTACTTTCTCTTTCCCGATTTTCTCAATTGAGCTTTTAACTTGGTCAGTGTGGTGATGTTAAAGAGTCTAAATGGTAGAATTCTATAACATATTTCCTCTCTGTCAATAAAAAAATTGACCTATAATGAGGTGTTCCTCAAGTGTGTTAATTACTTAGGGATATTATAATTTTATATGATTTCATTTTGCTACATCAGTGGTCATGCCTGTATGCTTCTACTGACATTGGCCTGACTCATAATGTATGACCTTGATCTGATGAAACTGAATTGATTGGGTGTTTCCACTTCAATTAGTTCTTTGTCAACTGCATCCTCAAATTTCTGTCATATACTTGTGTTCCATTATTCTCTTGTGTTTTTAATTCTGAAGTCTTGAAGAATTATCAAATAGTATTTCAAAAAAATGTGCAAGAGTTGTAGCTCTTAAAATATATATTTCAATGTTCAAAGTATTTCAGCAGTTGCCTGTATGGTAAAGTCAAGTATTTTAAGTATAATTCAAACTTACAATGGAACACGATCAAGTGTGCTGATGCACAGAAGAATTGTTGCTGAAAACAGAAACAAAATGAATGGAAGAATTGATTAACTATTAGCTGGGAGAGAGTTGAGTGAATCCTCATAAAGTAAGTAAAAACCCTCAAAGAAATATAACACGTAGAAAGATCACTACTGATCTTCTACAATGTGGTGCAGATCTTCTTGAAGTTGAAATAAGGACAAAAAGATAAAGTAAGCATATCTAGAAATCATTGCTACAAAGAAAAAAAATGTCATAAGCAACACAATACAAAGACTGGAGTACTGAATTTTGGAAAAAGGTAAAGTTTTATTGATTAAACTCCATTTTCATTCAATACTAGAAAAAAGTTCTTGTCAGAAGTCTTAAGTGAACTTGTAAGATCTCAATGTCTTTATCAGATTCTAACACACACACTTAATCCACCTCAACACCCTCCCCCCCCATTAAGGGAATGTTTTTCTTCCAGTGGGCTCCATTCTCTTAACCCATTAGGAGAATTAAAAACTCTGACAGCTATTTGTCTATCTGGATATATAGATGGGATAAATAGAATTGCTCTGGAAATATAAAAATTCACAAATAAAGATAAATACTGTAACATAGCCTTGTTCCATAGTACAAGGGTAAAAATAAATCACCCTCTTTTCAAACTGGTGATAAACTCCTCCAAATTATCTAGAATCATCTTTGCATGAAAATCATATAAGTGACCAATAACTGCATTTTTATACTTTATTATCACCTCTTTAAAATTTTGAACAATATATTGCACCCTACATATATCCACCAAATATCTTTCCATTGATCTTTGGGTTATCTGTACTTTTAACACCAATATTCCAACTATAATGGGATGAAATGAGATTGTGAATCAAAGAGCATTGCAGTCTCAGTAGAATCAAAATTCTGGGACATCCAAGTTCTTTACTATTATATTTCAATGTTATTTAGTCCCATTCTTCAAGGAAAATCATTTCTTCAGAAGAACACATCAGCTACTTTACTATGGGCTCTTTCAGGTCACTTGAGTTGACCACTGTCTGCACTAAAACATTGCTTTATACTCTGGTAGCTGTCCTGACTACAATGTACTATCTAGAAATATCGTGAAACATTACTCAATCTTTAATAGCTACCAGCCTGATATTATGTAAGTATTTATCCCCTTAAAGAGACCCTCCAGAGTAGAAATAATTACATTAATTTTGATGAGAATTAGGTTTTGACTTCAGGTAAAATCTTATGTGAATTAAATTGATATAATGTATATCACAACATTTTGTAATTAGTTGCTTGCACTTCAAACATACTTCCACTGTTTTTTGTTGCTTTAGAATCAAGTCCTTTGTGTGTTCCATGTGAGCAGATAGAAGTACATTGATGCATTTAAGCTCCAAAAAGAAAACAATTCAACTGAGGAAGTAGAAAGCATCAATTGATATGTGCAAGGGAGGGTAATTATACTCTTTTTCCTACTTTGTGCAATTTCTTCTCAAATGCAATTATGCTTGAACAATGGCCAAAATATTAACATGCTAACCATGTTAATGATGTTTGGGTTCTTGTTTAAAGCAAGTCAGCAGCTTGTCATCTTATTGGTCCAGCCTCTCCTTCGGGGCCTACAGCTCAAGCTTCTCTTGGTCCTTGCTCAACGATGAGGAGGCTTTTCCTGAATTGCTACCTCCCTCCTGCTTTAATGAAGTTTAGTCAGTGCCATCCAGGCCTCTAATGTTTTTTGAATGTCAGAATGGGGGGTTGAGTTTAATTCCAATATATTTTTCATTTTAAAGTTATAATGACTAAGTACACCTGCTTACTTAAAAATTAGCACCTAGTTAGGCAGATTTCAATAGCCTAATCATCTTTTCATTGTCTCTACTTGTATCATGGCAGTTCACCTGCTCTTCATCTAAACTTAAATGTTTCCTGTTTACATGACTGAAAACACTGAAAGATGATAATATTTAGAAAACAAAGAAAAAATGAAACCTACATTCAAATGCATTATTTATATAATTATCCTGTAATTAAAGTAATTATAGTTTGTGAAAAACTAGAGGTTTTTAAAAAATTTTCATTTCAGGGAATTCTCATAGGATAAATCTATGAACATGTGGAAGGTATGTACATGTACACATATACACACACATGCACGCATAGGTTTCCAATAATGCTATCTACGTGACTAATAAAATATCACTACAGAACTGAGAACCAGAAACATGTTTTCTCATGTGAATACATGTACTTTGAAAGATATCCTATGAATATTTCACAGAATTCCCATGGAAGGGAGATTTTTCTAGACTAATATTTGAGGAAATTTTTAATTCTCTATAATTTCAAAAAGAACTAAAGAATCAGAGTGCTAACTTACTGTGATAGGCACTGGTTTTCAGGATGTGTGGCCATATCTGATAAATAACATCTACAGGTTTTTCTGCAGGAGAATTCTACACGAAATAAAGCTAAGGGAGATGAATGTATTGGGGATTGAGCCTCAGAAAAGCAGAAACATTTTCTGTAGCTAGTTAGGTTTTCATTATTTTCCTGAGAAGGCATATCAGTCTTTTATTGCCCTTTAAGTGATTTTGAAGTGGAGAGTACAGTTTGTGCCCAGATTTACCATGGTATAACACCTATTCAATAGGTTTTTTTCTTCTGTTTTATGTCTTTAAGCCAAGGTTTATTGGAAACCCTATGAGATCCATGCAATACTTTGGGAATATTAACTTGAAAGTAACTAAATAGAGCTAGTCCTCAGACTATGTTCAGAGTTCTAGTCCTATGTAAATATATATGTGGAGTTGAATTACTGGAAATAAAAATTACTATGAATTTAGTGAGATCCTGTGTTGATACTTTGCTTTATGGTCTCACAGTGTGATGGACTCTAGGTATCCCCACATAGTTCCCTCATTCAGTGCCTGCCTCTCACATGGTACATCTTATATCCAGGTGTACCTATGAGCAAGAAGATCCACTTTTGTGGATGATAGATGCCAAGTACAGGAGACAAGGTCATCAGAAGTAGGAAACATGGGCTTGAATCAAGATTGTCACATCCTAGTTGTGTGACATTGGACAGTAATGAAATCATAGGTACAATTCCTAGCTTTAACTCTAAATGTAGAGCCAGGCCCAGTGGTGAAGAAAGAGCTCTGCAATCAAAGTTTGTAAGTGTGATTTCTGGCTCTACAAATCATAATCTGTGTGAACTAGAATAAGTCATTTAACTTCTCAATCTCCTCATTAAAAAAGAGGAATCACACATCATATACAATAAAATTCACAGGGCTGTTACAAGGAATGAATGATAGAACATACCAAATTTGGAAGGGTTTGTAAATGATAGCTGTTTTTTTCTTTTATTATTTAATGTGCTTCATAAGCACAAAGTCTTCTATAAATGTGACTTTCTATCATTGCCTACACAGCTGAGAGTGAAGATTTTAAGCAGAAATTGATGATATAGGAAGTGTATATGTCTATGTGCTATATGATCCTTGAGGTTATACTGGTGGTTCCCTCACCTCAGTTTCTATGTCCAACTTGGCATTGATTAGAAATGGGAGTCTTACAATTGTTACTCATGATCCTCAGATGCAGCTAAAAGGTGGTTTGTGGGGGTGGAACCAAGATGGTGGCTTAGAAGCAGCAAAGTGTCACAGCTCCCACAGAGCCACCCTAAATACCCATAAAGTATAACTCTAAACAAATTTTAGGGCTTCCAAACTCATAAAAATATAGAAAACACATCTCGCGCTGAAGGCAGCTCAGCAGGAGGGGCTCACAGTGGCAGGCTGGGAGCCGATGCCAGCCCAGCCCAAAACCAAAACTCTGGCCAGGCCCCACGGTGGTAGGAAGGCACCAAGCCAAGCCCCAGCATGAATCTATGGGAGAGCAGATCTACAGCACTTGGAGCAATCTCCACATCTATCAAGCCAGGAAGGATTAGAGAAAGACCAATGAAAGTTAAGCTTTCAAGCTAAACTTGTAGGAGGAAAAGCAGTTTGGCCAATCTGCCCCCAGGCAGGGGAGCAGGGGGAGGGGGAAATTCCAGGATATGTTTTAACCAGCAACTTCCCCCACTGGCCTGCTTCAGAGCTCCTGGCCTGCAGAACCTGCAGGGGGGCTGAGTTGATTGATCAGGGAGAAGGGCTCTTGCACTGAGCAGCCTGGATCCAGATCGTGGTCTTGGGTGGTGGTCCTGGGGTGCACTTTCAGCAAGCCAGAGCCGGGGAAGGCTTCAGCACCCCCCTAATAGCTCCACCTGTTGTCAAAACCCCAGCAACTAGGGACAGAGCTTTCCCCCCTGGAAGCAGAGTGTCGCAGAGCTAAAAAAAAACAACCAATTAATTGACTGGCCAGCATGAGGAAAAGGAAGCAAAATAAGAACCACAATAAAACTGTAGAATCCTTTTTTGTGGAGAAAAAGGATCAAAGCACTGAACAGGAGGAAGACAATACAGTCAGAACTCCCTCACCAAATGTTTCCAAGACACTTG
>JAQQSW010001062.1:9992-22871 GCA_028646575.1 Pseudocheirus occidentalis
TTAGGGCCCCTCCCCTGGCTATGCCCTCGCCTGCTTATCTCAAACAGGTGCAGCCCTCACATTCCGCCCCCAGGTGATCACGTGTACTCCCGTTAGCTGAGGACCGGTTCAACCCATTACCAACAAGAGACCCAACATAAAACAACTGAAGAAGAACAACATGGGTCACAGGCAGCTTATTTAGCACCAGGACTTTCATATTTCAGGTTCCATGTTGGGATGGAAGGAGGCACTCAACAGTCATTGAACAATTAACCAAAGTTTACTTGGCTCTAAAACAGAAAGGATATATAACCAGGATATTATGGGACTTAGGTTCTCCGAGGACTCCCCACCTCATCTTTAGATGGAAACATTTCTAATCTATCAGGGCAGGATATATGGTGAAGGACATGGTGACTTTGAAATACACCAATTTGGAGGGGCCCCAAATGTATATTAGGTGGAACGTTTTTGTGTCTTTAGGTGTATATTAAAGTATATCAAGTAAATATGAACCAATCAAGTCCAAGGATCACTTTGTCTCCTTTTAAGGAAAACTAATCCCCAAGAGGGAAGGGAGGAGGGTTGGGCCTAATCCATCTCCTGGCAAAACATTGATAGATATTACTTCTATTTTAATTACTTTTGTGTTTTTTATGGACTGCTTTTATCACATTGTAGAATACTTTTACTACAGGGATGTGGAATGTTTTTATTAAAGAAATCGCCAGCTTTTAAGTTGTTGATTGCATGGAACGACAACCAGAATAACAGTTTATGAATGTCTCATTACATTTCTTTTTTTCCCCCTCAATTTATTATTTATTTATTTTAAACATTCTTTTCTTTTTGAATTCTGAGCTCCAAATTCTCTCCCTTCCTCTCACCTTCTTCCCACTCACTGAGAAGGCAAGCAATATGTCAGTTATAAATGTGAAATCATGCAAAACACATTTCCATATTGGCCATATTTTTAAAAAGCAAGAAAAATAAAGAAAGAGAAAATCACTTTACACTCAGAGTTCATCAGTTCTCTCTTTGGAGGTAGATAGCATTTTTTCCTCATGAGTCCCTTTGGAATTGTCTTGGATCATTGTATTGATAAAAGTAGCAAGTCTTTCAGAGTTGAGTATCATAACAACATTGCTGTTACTAGGCACAGTGACCTCCCATTTCTTTTCACTTTGCTCTGCATGAGTTCATATAGGTCTTGCCATGTTTTTTCTGAAACCTACCCGTTGTCATTTCTTATAACACAATAGTACTACTGTCATGAATGAAATCTGTGAATAAAGGAAACTGAAGCTAAAAGTTCCAAACATGATCAATGTATTAGCAATGGCTAGCAGTTTGCCAATAAAGTGGGTCCAAGACCACCTCCTTTGTATAAGAACTGTAAACTGTGTTTACGGAGCATTCTTACAGGCATAAATGAGGAGATTTGATACCAACTTGAGGAACGTGATATTTTTCTCATTGGAATTTACACTTTCTGACTGGCTGGGGTATTTTGACACTTTCCATTGTCATGGAAAGGTATACTGTGTCAAGAACAGGGAATTTCCACAGAAATGGGGAATTTTGACAGGTGGGCAACACTCAGGGCATGGAGGTTCTCCAACCCTGGGTCATATAATCACTATGACCTATAAGCTACCATTTTGCTTTTAGTAGAAATGAGGGGCGCTTGTCAGAGACTTTTAATAGAAATGGGTAACTCAACTGTGCCACAAAAAAAAGAAAAGAGAAAGCTACCTGACAGACAGGTTGGCTGGAGCCAACACACTATCAGTCTGCACAGAGTTCTTGTTATTTTTGTTGTTTTCAATTATTCATTTGATTTCTTATTTTTCCCCCAATTACACATAAAAATAATTTTTAACATTCATTTATTAAAATCTTGAGTTCTAAATTCTCTGCCTCTTCCCCTTCCCTTTCCCCCTCCACCATCAAGAAGGCAAGCAACTTGATACGGGCTATATACAGGCAGTCATGCAAAACTTATTTCCATGTTAGTTATGTGAAAGAAAACACAGACCAAAAAAGAAAAAAACAAGAAGAATACAGGAAAAAAAATGTTTTTAAGTATGCTATGATTCACATAGCCTATATCAGATTGCTTACCATTTGGGGGAGGGAAGGAAAGAAGAAAAATTTGGAACTCAAAAATCTTATAGAAAAATGACTGTTGGAAACTATCTTTATATGTAACTGGAAAAAGTAAAATACTATTTATATTTTTAAAAGGAAAGAAAAAATAAAACTCATGTTACAAGGAAAATCATTCATCCTCTCTCCTTTGATTTTATTAATCACGTCTAGTGACATCTAAAACCCAATATAAAGTTATCCAGTATGGATTAAAGTAAATTAAAGAAGTTATAATAGTTCATTTATATGGCATTTATAAAATTTAAGGCAGAGAGAGGTTTCCTTCTAGACTACTTTAAAGAACTTCAGGGGGCATACTTTAGAATATTTAGTTTTTGATTTCTCAGGTATTACTTGAGCTACTCACTAATTTACATTATAGGGCAGTTATAAATAGTAAGACTGAAGTTTTTCCCTTTAAGAGGCTAGTCTAGAGGAAAATTTAGCCCATTGAGTATTTAGTAGTTTTTAAACAATCTTGCTTCATTTTTTCTTTTTTCTTTTATTTTTTAAAATTGACTTTTATTTATTTTTAGTTTACATCATTCATTTCCACAAGGTTTTGAATTACAAATTTTCTCCCTGTCTTTCCCCTACCCACCACCCCAAAACAGTGATCCCACTATATACCCCCTCCCCCAATCTGCTGTCTCCTATATCCACCCCCATCATCCCTCTGACTTTCTGATAGGGCAAGATGGATCTCCCTATCCCAGTGCCTGTATATCTTATTTCCCAGATGCATGTAAATAATTATAATTATATATATATATATATATGTGTGTGTATATATATACATATATATTTAACATTTAATTTTAAAACTTTAAATTCTAGATTCTTTCCCTTCTTCCCTCATCACCCACCCCCAATGGAAAGACAAGCAGTTCAATATACGCCGTATATGTGTAGTTACAAAAAACAACTCCACAATGGACATATTGTGAAAGACTGACTATATAAGACTGACTATATTTTCCTCCATCCTATCCTACCCCAACTTGTTCTATTCTCTACTTTGTCCCTGTCCCTTTACAAAAGTGTGTGCTTCTGACAACCTTCCCCTACAAACTGCTCTCCCCTCTATCATCCCCCCTCTTATCCTCTTCCTCTCTACTCTCCTGTAGACCAAGATACCCAATTTAGAGTGGTATGTCAGTCCCTCCTTAAGCCAAATTCAATGAGAATAAAGTTGACCCATTCCCTCTTGCCTTCCAATTCTTCCCCTCCATTGCAACAGTTATCCCTTGCCTCTTCTGTATGAGATAATTAACCCCATTCTGAATCTCCCTGTCTCCTCTTATTATATTCCTTTCCCACCTCTCAATTTCACCTTTTAAATATCATCCCTTCCTATTCAATTGATCCTGTGCCCTTTGTCTATGTATACCTATACACATACTCACATATGTATTCATATGCATATATGCCCTCCTATGTAGACATATGTGTGTATACATATGTACATACATACATATATACATATACACACATTTATATTCCTTTCAACTGTCCTCGTACTGAGAAAAGTTTCATAAGTTACAATTATCATTTTTCCATGTAGGCATGTAAATAGTTCCACTTTGATAAGTTCCTTATGATTTCTTTTCCCTGTTTACCTTCTCATGCTTCTTGTGTTTGAATGTCAGATTTTCTATTTAGCCCTGGTTTTTTCATTAAGAATGCTTGAAAGTCCTCCACCTCATTGAATGACCATATTTTCCCCTGAAACACTATACTCAGGTTTGCTGGGTAAGTGATTCTTGGTTTTAATTCTAGCTCCTTTGATCTCCAGAATATTATTTTCCAAGCCCTTCAGTCCCTTAATGCAGAAGCTCCTAGATCCTGTGTTATCCTGATTGTGTTTCTACAGTATTCAAATTGTTTCTTCTTGGCAGCTTGTAATATTTTCTTCTTGATCTGGGAACTCTGGGACCTGGCTATAACATTCCTAGGAGTTTTCTTTTTGGGATCTTTTTCAAGAGGTGATTGGTGAATTCTTTCAAATTCTATTTTGCCCTCTGGTTCTAAAATATCAGAGCACTTTTCCTTGAGAATTTCTTGAAGGATGATTTCTAGGTTCTCTTTTTGATCATAGCTTTCACGTAGTCCAATAATTTTTAAATTGTCTCTCCTGGAACTATTTTCCAGGTCAGTGTTTTTTTCAGTGAGATATTTCACATTGTCTTCTATTTTTTCATTTGTTTGGATATGTTTAATAGTATCTTGATTTCTCATAAAGTTATTTGCTTCCATTTTCTCTGGTCTAATTCTGAAGGAATTATTCTCTTTAGTGAGCTTTTGAGATTCTTTTTTCATTTCTTTTCATCTGGCAAATTCGACTTTTTAAGGCATTATTCTCTTCATTGGCTTTTTTGGGCCTCTCTTGCCATTTAAATTAGTCTATTTTTAAGGTGTTTTTTTCTTCAGTCAGGTTGTTGACTCTCTTTTCATGATTTTCTTGCATCATTCTTGTTTATCTTCCTAATTTTTTCTCCACTTTTCTCATTTGGTTTTTAAAATCCTTCTTAACTCCTCTATGGCCTGTAACCAGTTCATCTTTTTCTTGGAAGCATTTGGTGTAGGAGTTCTGACTGTGTTGTCTTCCTCCCATTCCATTCTTTGATCCTTTTTGTCCCCAAAAAAGGAAATTAAAGTTGGATTTCTGTGTTTGCTTTGCTTCCTTTGTCTGCTCATGTTGCCAGTCAATTAACTTGACTTTTGAGCTCTTTGCTGCAGTAGAACTCTGCTTCCAGAGAGGAGAGCTTTGTCCCAAATTGCTGAGGGTTTTGCAGCTGCCAGAGCTATTAGTAGGGCACTGTCTCTACAGCCCCCACCAGCTTTGGCTCGCTGATCGTGCACCTCAGGACCACCACCCACAACCATGAACCAAATCCAGGCAGGTTAAGGCAGGAGCACTTAGCCTCTGAATTGTCTCTTGGCCCCCCTGCAATCTGCAGACCAGAAGCTCTGAAGCAGCCATGTGGAAGCAGCACGCAGGGCCGCTGCTTCTCTTACTTCTGGCTCTGGGGGCAGAAGGTCAAACCTGCTCCTCTGTCCTTCCCAAATTCAGCCAAGTTCCACTGACCTTTTGCTTTGTCTTTGGTATTTATAGGTTAATAATTCTGGAAACTGTCACAGCTGCAGACGATCCACTCTCCCAAATGCTGCAGCTGGGCTGGTCAGGCTGCCCTGGGGCTAAAATCAGGGCTCACACAGCACTGGTCTTGGCTCCCAGTGTGCTGTAATGAACCCTTCCTGTCTGCCTGCCAGGCTGCCTTCAGCAAGATATTTGTTTCTCTGTCACTTTGTGCGTTCTGGAGCTCTAAAATTTGTTTAGAATCATATTTTATAGGTATTTGAGTGGTTATGGGGGGAAACATGGAGTTTTCCTGCTTTTACACTACCATCTTGACTCCACCCCCTCTTGCTTCATTTTTGAAGAGGACCATGGCATCAGAGAAATGAAATGACTTGTAGTTGACTTTGATTTGAGTCAGGGAGGGCTGTACAAGGTCATCAGCTTCACTTTCTCCTCCAGAGCCATCTGTGACCAGCTGTTCATCAGGATGACTGGAGATGACTCAGGATGCAATGGGAGACCCCAGCCCTTTTAGGCTAAGACCTTAGAGTTAATGTCAGTGGTAGCTGTTTCTCTTTGGAACAGCAACCCTGAGAGTTTTTATGATTGATTTTTATTCTTTTTTCTAATTAAGTGACTTACTTCTTTAAGAGGCCTATTCACTGAATGAATAGGCCTCTATTCGTTACTCTAAGTGAGTATCTGAAAAGGCTAAAAGGCCTAAAAGGACCAGGGTCTCCCATTGCATCCTGGGTCATCTCCACTCATCCTGATAAATATCAGGTCATTGGATCCAGATAGCTCTGGAGGAGAAAGCGAGGCTGGTGACCTTGCACAGCCCTTCCTCACTCAAATCAAAGTCAACTGTAAGTCATGTCATCATTTTCCTGATGCTATGTTCCTCTTGGAAAACAAAGGACAAACACGACAACCTTGCTATCTTTTAGCAGTCCAATTCATAAGATACAAAACTCATTTTTGACAAATGACATCAATTTACTTGATTTCAAAGTAGCCATATGCTGTTTTAGACTTTCACAACATCAGTTCTTCCACATGGTTGAGAAGATAGTATAACTTTGTCTACCTAAGCAGTTATAAAATTTAGACCATAACTCTGGTTGGAAGGGTCCTCAAACTTCTTATTAAATCATAAGAATTCTACATTTTAAGGCAAAAGGTACTTCATTATTACAGTTTTTCAGAGATTACTATCACATACATTTTATTTTTTTTTATTTTTATTATTTGCTTTTTGGAGGGGAGAAGGCAGGGCAATTGGGGTTAAGTAACCTGCCCAAGGTCACAGGCTAGTTTTGTGTTAAGTGTCTGAGGTTGGATTTCAACTTAGGTCCTCCTGACTCTAGGGGTGGTGCTCTATTCACTGCACCACTGAGCCACCCCATCACATACATTTTAATATCTTAGTAGGGAGATGACCTGGCTAACTGTATTTTGCAATAATTTAGAAAATTTTCACATAACAGTATATAAGTAAAAGCATATTCTTCTAATGAAAAAGGAATTCATATTTCTAATCACATCTGACATTTTCCCAAATTCTACAATGAAAGAAAAAAAAACTAGAAGCCTAGAGAATAAAGTTTTTAAAAAATCTTAATGTGTAACTTCTTAAGGCTTCCTGAAGTCAAATTTCATCTGTGTGGTCGGATAAAAACTTAACCTGTTTAGAAAATCATTCATATTATTACTGTCAATATGTTATTTAATGCAAAGCCTAATAACAGTAGTTAACATCAGTGCTCATTATGCTAAGCAGTTTAGAATCATTTTAGTCCTCCAACAACTCTGGGAGGTAGGCACTTTTATTTATTATCCCCTATATGTATAAAGAAGGCTGATTAAACTCTGACATACCACAATTATATGAGGTTTCAGAACAAAATTTTTACAAGATCAAATCAAAATTTAATAATACTGTTTATATATTAAATCTCAGTTTTTCTAAGAACCCACTGTTTTCAGCAAATATGCTTTAATTTCTCAAAATTCACTGGTTTAAATATATTTTGCAAAATTTCTTAACCCCACAAACTGAAAAATGATATTAAGGCTACGATTGCTGAGATGCAATGAATAGGAAAAAATCATATTGGTTCTGGGCGGCTAGGTGGCACAGTGAATAGAGCACTGGCCCTGGAGTCAGGAGTACCTGAGTTCAAATCCGGCCTCAGACACTTAACACAAAAACTAGCTGTGTGACCTTGGGGAAGTCACTTAACCCCAACTGCCCTCTTAAAAAAAAAAAAAGCAAAAAAAAATCATATTGGTTCTAATTTTTAAAATTGAATGTAAATTAAACAATGGTGCCTTTGACTGGAATCTACTAGCATATTTATACAAATTCTGTTAAATCAATTTTAGTAGCTCTTTCATAATAAAGTAGATTATTTTCCTTCAAAATACAGGGACTTTTTTTTTTATAAATTTGTACTTTGGAATATGTAAGATTATACTTCCAAGTGTCAACTCTACTGAACGAGCCTCCAACCTGTGGGTGGCTGGAGCTGAACAGAGCAGGCTAGAGATAGGAGAGTCAGGAATCTGATAGAAGTTTAATTTCAAAGTGAGGGAAATGGCTTGCAAGCAAGGAGGCAGATTAGACATGTGTGCCAGGACCTCCTCCCCTAGTGAGGAGACTGGCTTTAGTGTGGGTAGATCTCAGCACTTATACATATGGCTACATACTCAGTGAGCTATAGCCCTGACAATGAAGGGTAAGGGCAACAATAGACCAAGTTTGAGTCATAGCAGGGCTTCATGTCCAGAACTTGGGTACTTGTCTGAGCTTGTCTGGTGCTTGTGCAGTGCTTGTCTGAGCTCAGAGAACACCTGGTGCTGGCCAAAGTAATACAATAATTATGTGATTTTGCTGTGACTGAGATAATCCAGAGTGTGAACACAAAGGATTGTCATACCAAGCTCAGGGCACAGTTTGCTTGCTGGGCTTTAGCTCTGGAAAATAGAGTGTCTCCTAATATCTTGATATTTTCCCCTTTTGGCCAATAAAATAGAGGCAGGTATAAGCCAAGATACCAAAAGAGGCCGGTTGAGCCAGGATTAGATAGGTTCCCAGAGGAGAAGACCTATCAGAGAAGTCTGTCTCAGGTGTCATTGCAAAACTCACAGCAGGGCAAAGAGAGTGCTGTCTTATCTAGCCATTGTTTGCTTGCAAGCAGCAAAGTCAGTTGTGGAGATGGGAGGCTAATAATGTAAAAGGAGAAAATGCCAACATGCTTGAATCAAGGCCTTGGTAGTTGGGCACATAACAAAATATAACAAAAAAATACTAAGACAGTATACTCAGCCTTTGTCCAGATTCTTAGGACAGCTATCTCATCTGGAGGTCAGCTGCTTCTGGGTCTGTACTAGCCGAACCTTGAGGTTCCCAGAGGGTTCTGCAATCCACTCAGGAGCAAGAGTTTTTTTCAGGAGATCCAGGAGTACGCAGCCACAAGTTTGATATTTGTGAAAAGTATCAGCAGAACCTGGTATGGAACCTTAGAAGATAAGATAGGTTGGCAATTATGAGAAAACTTTGTGCCAATCTTTGGATTTCAGTTTCTGATCAGCATAACAGATTCTTAAGTTGATAGGTTAAAGATTTCTAAAGAGCACGTAGAGATGTTCTAGATTCCCAGCCATGCAGGGTTAGATTCAAACAATGCAATAAAATTTTCTCACAATTCCTATAATTACATAATGACACTAAATCAGGTACCCATCAAACTACTTAGAGGGCTCAAAAGGGAGATTTACATGTCACCAAGGTAACCAAGAAAACTTAAACATAAACCATGCAAAGCAATACAATAATTATAACCAAGGTTAACTAACAAGTCTCCTTGTGTCCTAGTAATCCATTCTCAATATCCATTTAATCAGCATATCTCAAGTCCCAGATGTCTCATGTAGTTATCTGGTCCCTTTATATCTTTTCTTGGACAATAGACTTTATTCACAGAATAACTCTAAAGGGGGCTTTGCTTCTCTGGTTCCAAATCTAGAGGTTCCTAAATAATCCTGACTTAATATAATTTAGTAAAGTTTTCTAATCTTGAAATTTCAGAGAATTTCAGTTTATATACCAATTGCTGTTTTTATCCATTCCTAAATCCTGTACCTGTTATAAGAATCTTTTAAAAATTCATGAGGCTCCAACTGTAAACTTAATTTCTGTCTCCTAAAATTATCAGAATGACACTTTAAAATGGGAAATATAATTTTAATATCTTTACCATACCATTATCAATACAATTTATGTATAAAATCCTTAATCCAATTTTGAGAACTTATTACTAAAGTTGATATTACTAAGTTAGTTATTACTAAAATTGAGATTTATTACTAAAACATACTCAAAGCCTGAATTTCCATGATAGATAAATTTGGAAGCCAATCATAAAAGCCTATTATTTTCTCAAAATTCACTATTCCATTTATTTAGAAAACTTTTACTTGACATCTTTGTCTTATTACTTTGTCTGATCATTTCCCCCTTAGGAGGATGTCATCCCTATATTATAATTGGACACAAATACAAGTTAAAATGATAAGATGTTTGAACTTGCATCCTATTATAATAACTTAGAGATGTTCCAGTATTAATCTGTTATTTAATAAATTTAGTATTGCACTTTAAAAATTTCTTGATTATAGAAATTTGCTACAAAAGATAAAAGAAGGATATAGTTATAACAATGTCATATATCATAACAGAATGAAAAACTCCCTTAGCTCTGTTTCATTCCAGGCATGAGTCATACCTCACAGCCAGTCATATAGTAATAGGGTGTTAAAAGCAAGTCTCAGGATTAATCAGGTGGGGAAATTTCCTTTTCAGAAAGGAAATAGCACAATAAAGAAATAGTCAACAAGATCCTACCTTAGGTCATGCCAAAGTTGTCCCCAAAACTTTTTCCAGGTTAGACATCCACATTTAGTAGTTCCCAGACTACAGCACATGACATTTTCTACTATGGCTTCATGACATTTCAGACAATTGTCCCTGTAATCAAAGCTCAAACAAGGGTAAATAACGGTCCAATGAACTTTTTCCTTAAATGGTAAAATTTCATTAACCACAACTTAAGGCTTGAATATCTTAGGGCTTTGATTAAAAGGTTTCTCTAACAGTTAACATTTCATTTATCCTTTTATTACAAATTAAAATTACCCATATTCTGGGCCTTCAGACATATAGAAATTACTTGATAGTTGACTCATCATAAATATGTTGAAGCTACATCTTTAAACCACTATATATCAATATACACTTTCATAATACCCAAGAATTTTAAATGAAAATTTGCTGTTTTGTGTATATATACATATGTTATCTATGATCTATTATACTATATTATATACTATGATTTAATTTTTAATTAAATGTAATTGTCCCATTCCAAATATCTTCTTCACATGAGTACAACATCAAAAAGGTATCTTTTTCCCTAGATTCTTTCCTTCTCCTGCTAGGGATGAAGAAGAGACAGTCTTATTCTTCTCTCTTGAATGGCAGTGATTGAGATGTATTCTTTTTCTTTCTTTCCCTCCCCATTTTCTCAGGCCCACTCACTTCTAAGTGTAGAAGAGAGGAAGGAAATAAGGAAGGAAAGAAAAAAGCCCTTGTTAATAATTAATTATTAACAATAAGTTATATTCATATAACATAATTATATTATAATATATTATTATCTGTTTTGTAACAAAACATATCATTAAACACTTAACAGTTTTCAAATGCCTTTTTTCCACATTTTTTCAAATGTTTTTTAAATCACATCCTTTTAAAAGATTAATTCACGTATAAGAGCATCTAGATTAAAAAGTTTTGTCTTAACAGTATTTCTGTAACTATGGTCTCTCAAATTTCATAATATAAGAGATAATTAGAAACAATAATAACACAAATAATATCATGCATTTAAAACATGGAACAAAACAAAAACTTATATTTCCAAGTTATTTCATATAAAATTCATTATCCTATTACTTTTGACATTTTAAACCCATTTTAAAGTTATTTGGTATGGAACAATTACATTTGGTCAAAGAAATAATATAATGCTTAGCATATTCCAGTCACTGTGTGACTTTAAAATCATTGTATCATTTAGATCTCAAAACAACCTTGGGAGATGAGTAGCATTATTATTTTTCTCTTTATGGATCAGGAAACTGGAGCAGAGACAAGATAACTTGCCTAAAATGACACAACTAATAAATGTATGCAACTGGACCATAATTCAAGTTTCCCTACATTTTTCCAGCATTTTTTTCAACATCTTTATTTGAGAACCTAATCTGAGAAGGGTTAACAAGAGGTGACTATAAGATGCAAACCTTTTACCTTTTTTTTTTCTTTTTTACTTTGGGATTACTATCAAACTAACTTCCTTCCTTCATTGCCCTAGAACAATAAAGCTATCAATCTTCAAGGGGAAATGCCATCTACTTTTATCTTTCAGAAAATTTAATCCTTATTTTTCCTTAAAACAAATTCTACAGAGTGGTACCCCAAAACTTACTAAGATATTTCAGAAAGGAGTGAGTTCCTGGAATTACCCAAAATCTCAGGAGTTCTTACCTGCAATCTTGAAATGATTGATCTTCAAAATCCTGAATTATTGCTCTCCAAACCTCGAGAATCTACTAAGATGTTTTTAGTGGTTCTACAAACTTTGATTATCTGACTTTTTTTTCTTAAAGTGGGGGTTAGTCCTGCTTCCTGGTACAGTTGCTTCAAGTATGAAAGTCCATTAATCTTTCCCAAAGTTGTAAACTCTTTGACTACAGCCCTTAGAACTTTTTCTGTCTGGCTACATTTTAAATCTTTCAAGGTAATAGAATCTAATTGACAACAGAAACATAACACAGACATTTTATGGATACAAACAAACAAAACAACAAGACAGATACAAACAGACATAAACAGTTTTAACAAGCACACAGTTACAGAAGCCTGTGATTTAAGAAACACTCCAGTGATACAAAGTTACAATTTTACAGAGCTGTGCAGTTTAAGAAAGGATAGCCTTACCAGAGTTATTCAAGACAAATTAGGTCACTGGAGGGGCCCTGGAGTTTTCCTCACAAAGAATGGTGAGCAACCATCAGATTGGCTAACATGACAAAACAGGAAAGTGATAATAGTTGGAGATTTGGGGAAATTGGGACACTAATGCATTATTGGTGTAATGCCATGCACCAGCAGATTCCCAAAAGAATGCTACTGTGAACAGCTTTTAAGATTCAGATTACAAAGTAATAGTGAATACTCTGTTTATTACATTACAATTCAAGGCAAACATTCACAATATAATATTCACAATATTACATCTTATCACAGAAAGTCACAATATAGTGTTCATAACAGCTTAACATTAGAATGCCACACAGTTTTCACTACAGTGGCCACAATATTTAGAACAAGGAACAAAAGAATAATCATTTGGGGAGGCAGAGCCAAGATGGTGGCATAGAAGCAGCAAAGTGCCACAGCTCCCACACAAACATGCTCAAAACTCATAAAATGGGACTCAAAACAGATTTTCAAGCTCCAAAACTCTCCAAAGACAGAAAGCACATCTGTTGCTACAGGCAGCTCAGCTGCTCTTTGCAGCAGTCTGGGAGCCGCAGCC
>JAQQSW010001063.1:0-22804 GCA_028646575.1 Pseudocheirus occidentalis
TACCCCAACCTAAGTAGGCCCTTTCCTGGGCTGGGAATCCGCCTAGCTCAGTCTCTCCGAAAAATATGGAACGCTTCACGAATTTGCGTGTCATCCTTGTGCAGGGGCCATGCTAATCTTCTCTGTATCGTTCCAATTTTAGTATATGTGCTGCCAAAGCGAGCACTATAGCATTCTTCCTAGATCAAACTGTTTCACCTGATAATGCCTAAAATCTGCTGAATGCAAATCATTTTCCAATTTGTTTTAACAAGTAAATTCTTAGCACTTTCTGACAAAAATCACCTTTCACCAAAACAATGAATAGATTGTTATTCAAGAGAGTGGCAAAAATGTCTTAGGAATTATTCCCATATAATCTTATTTCTAAAGAGCTACAAGCCTTCCTTCCAATATATAAAAGAGAAAAAAAAATCTGCTATATAGTTTAGCATCTACAAAATCATTCAAACCATAATTTAGAAATTTGGAAGAGATTACATTTCAGTTACAAATTTAATCTCTACTTCATTTAAAATGCCATAAATTTTCCTTTCTTGTTTTTGCTTTATCTCTGTACCTCAATGTCTCAAGGGTTAATAAGACAGAACAGATTATCTTGCCATTTTTCCTTCTTTTTGGGAAAAAAAAATTTTCTTCCATTGATACTCTAATCAAAGAGTCAATATAAGTAGACTTCTTCTCTTTGGGAAGGAAAGGTCAGCATCCAAACTGAAGTATGTTACAGGGAGCAGGGAAAGATGATTCATGTATAAAAATTTATTAATCATCTGAAACACTAGTGTTGATTCATTCCAATTTTCAGAACAGTGAGGTGATGCAGTAGATAGAGTGCCAATTCTGGATTCAGGAAGACTACACTTTTTCTTTGATTTAGGCATAGTCTCAGTTAATTATTAGTTGTATGACCCTGGGCTAGTCACTGAACCCTGTTTCCCTCATTATCCTCAGCTGTAAAATGAGCTGGGGAAAGAAATGTCAAACCACTCCAGTATTTTCATCAATAAAACCACAAAGGAGTCAGGCATGACTAAAAATGCCTGAATAACAACAACAACAACAAAAACAATTTCCTATTCATCCTAGTTTAATGGCGTCCAGGTATAATATCTTTCAAACAACTTGAAATATGGTCAGTAGATAGAAAGGTGCAGTCATATTTCTGATGTTTTTTTTTCTACACAGAATGTAGACATGCACCATTAGAATAGGAGCCTGAACATTCTGGAAACCTGAGGCTCTGTTTTGGCCTCCAATGGGAGTCTGAAATCATGATAATTGTAGTCATTAATTTTGTTTGCTCTTATTAGAGGTATAAGTTGAAGAAGGTACTACTGGGGAACAGCTTCATTAGTTGAGATTCTTGTTCAACCCGTATTTCCCTTTGTCTTTTAATCTACAGTTATAGATAGGTAATGAGAGACACAATTTCATTAGGTATTTTAGTTTGCTATGTTAAATAATGCTAAATGTTTAGATGGTGGTGTAGAATCAAGAAAACTCTGTCACTCCCCATAACCACCTCAAATACCTATAAAATATTACTCTAAACAAATTTTAGAGCTCCAGAATCCACCAAGTGACAGAGAAACAAATCTTCCACTGAAGGAAGCCCAGCAGGCAGACAGGAAGGGTCCATGGCTGCACACTGGGAGCAGAGTAAAGCCCAGGGCCATCCCAAGGTTTTAGTCCCAGGATGGCTGGGGCTAGCCACAACTGGAGATTGCAGGAGAGTGGATCACAGGCAGCTGGGGCAGTTTACAGAATTCTCAACCCAAAAATGCCAAAGACAAAGTGAAAGGTCAGTGGAAATTGGCTGAATTTTGGGGGGCACAGAAAAGCAGGTCCTGCTGTCTGCACCAAGAGCCAGTAGGAGCAGAAGCAGCAGAAGCAGCAGAAGAAGCAGCTGTGCAGCTGCCTCCATGTGGCTGCTTCAGAGCTCCTGGCTGCAGATTGCGGGGGTGGGGGGTGGAGCAAGCAACCATTCAAAGGCTAAGTGCTCTTACCTTGACGTGTCTAGATTAAAATTGTGGTCTTGGGTCGTGGTCCTGAGGTGTGTGACCAGTGAGCCAAAGGTGATGGGGGCTATAGAGACAGCAGCCTCCTAATACTTCTGGCAGCTGTGGAAACATCAGCTATTTGGGACAAAACTCTCCTATCTGGAAGCAGAATTGTAGTGGCAAAGAACTTAAAAGTCAATTAATTGACTGGCAAAGGAAGCAAAGCAAGCACAGCAATCCAACTTTGGATTCCTTTTTTGGGGACAAAAAGTATCAAAGCATAGAACAGGAGGAAGATGACACAGTTAGAAGTCCAGTACCAAAAGTTTCTGAGAAAAATTTGAATAAGTTACAGGCCATAGAGAAGCTTAAGAAGGATTTTGAAAACCAAATAAGAAAAGTGCAGGAAAAATCAGGAAGAGAAATGAGAATGATGTAAGAAAATCTAGAAAAGAGAGTCCACAACCTCACCAAAGAAAATAACACCTTAAAAAACAGAATAGCTCAAATGGTAAAAGAGGCCCAAAAAGCCAATGAGAAGAAGAATGCCTTCAAAAGGCTATGTTGCCAGATGGAAAAAGAATTTCAAAAGCTCACTGAAGAGAATAATTCCTTCAGAATTAGATTGGAGCAACCAGGAGTGAATGCGTTTACAAGAAATCAAGATACTATTAAATAGATACAAACAAATGAAGAAAATAGAAGGTAATGTGAAATATCTCATGAACAAAAACACTGACCTGGAAAATAGATCCAGGGGAGACAATTAAAAATTTTTTCAATTACCTGACAGCTACAATCAAAAAATGAACCTAGAAATCATACTTCAAGAAATTCTCAAGGAAAACTGCCCTGATATTTTAGAACCAGAGGGCAAAGCAGAAATTATAAGAATTCACTGATCACCTCTTGAAAAAGATCCCCAAAAGTAAACTATGAATGTTATAGGAAGGTTCCAGAATTCCCAGATCAAGAAGAAAATATTACAAACTGCCAAGAAAAAACAATTTGAATATTGTGGAAACACAATCAGGATAACACAGGATCTAGCAGCTTCTACATCAAGGGATAGAAGGGCTTGGGATATAATATTCCAGAGATCAAAGGAGCTAGGATTAAAACCAAGAATCACCTACCCAGCAAAATGGAGTATAACGTTTAAGGGGAAAATATGGTCATTCAATGAAGTGAAGGACTTGTCAAGCATTCCCGATTTTAAAAAAAACAACAAAGTTAAATGAAAAGTTTGACATTCAAATATGGGAAGCATGAGAAGGCAAATAGTAAAAAGAAATCATAAGGAACTTAACAAAGTTGAACTATTTGCGTGCCTACATGGAAAAATGAAAACTGTAACTTATGTAACTTTTCTCTGTAAGAGGATAGTTGAAGGGGATATAAATGTGTGTGTACACACATTTATTTATATATAATATTATATATAGTGTTATATATACAAACACACATATATGTATATGTGAACCATAATACAGTGTGTATTATATATGTATGTATAGGAGAGTATATATTCATATGAATACATATTTGAGATTGTGTAAATATGTGTATGTAGACAGAAGGCACAGGATCAGTTGAAAATGAAGGGATAATATTTTAAAAGATGAAATTGAAAGGGGAGAAGAATAGAATGAGAGGAGACAGTGAGAGACAGAATGGGGTTAGTTATCTTATATAGAAGAGGCAAGAGATAACTGTTACAATGGAGAGGAAGAATAGGAAGGCAAAGGCCATGGGTCAATCTTACTCTCATTTAATTTTGCTTTGGGAGGGAATGATATAAACTCTAAATTGAGTGTCTTGCCCTACAGAAGAGTAGGGAGGAAAGGGATGAGAGGGGGAATGATGGAGGGGAGGGCAGTTTTGGAGCAGGGTTGTTAGAAGCACACCCTTCTCTAAAGGGACAGGGACAAAGTAGAGAATGGAACAATTGCAGGGGGGTGGGATAAGATGGAGGGAAATATAGCCAGTCTTTCACAGTGTGGTTTTTGGACAGCTATCTATAGCTGAACTGAATTTTCAATTTCAAAATTTCCAAGGTAAATATGACCTTGTGCACACAGGAGAACTTCTGAAGTGAAAGCTTTGGTCTTTGCAATGTCACAGTATGTTCTTTTAAGATTTGCCAAATTTGTTACAAGAGAAATAGCTCTTCTTTGAAATCATGTGGTAGGTAATTGCTATCAAAATAAATATGCCTAAGTACAGAAATTACAGAGGTAACCTAGGTTTTATTATTATACTTAAAGTAAAACCTAGGTTTATTATTATACGTAAGCAAAGGTTCAGATCTTAGACAAAAAAAAATAAGTCTGAATACCAATTAGGATTCTAACAAACCCTTACAGGCAAAATTATATCAGAGTAACAGAAAAATAATTTTTTAAAAAATCTTTCTATCTTGCAGATTAGTCTTAGACAATAAAATTTAAAGAGAAATGATGTTCGTGATTGTATGATTCCTTCAAAGTCACAGAAATTGAACAAATTTAGTTAAGCTAAGTCATAACCTCATACATGTCTTAAGGACACAAATAACTGTAGGTAAACTAAGTCAGCTTACGGTTTGATCATTGTTTAGATAGTTTATAATAGAATGGTTGAGAGAGGAATTTATATTATCAAGATAACCAAGAACAATGGTGTCAGGGAAATCCTTAAACAATTAACGAAGGGAATTTATGTGTAATGAAACCATTTAAATATTTTTTAAACATTTATTTATTTTTAGATTTCAACATTCATTTCCACAAGATTTTGGGTTACAGTTTTTCTCCACATACTTCCCCTACCCCGATGCTAACATAGCAAGCCTACTGAATACCCTTTCACCAATCTGTTCTCTCTTATATCTTCATACATCATTCACCCCAACTTCCAAGTAGAGGAAGATGGATTTCTATACCCTGGTACCTATATGTAGTAGACAAGATTTTCAGGGGCCCTGGCCCTGTTAAGGAAATGCTCCCCATTTCTACAAGATCACTAGGCAGATATACCGAAGGAGTATAATATTGCTGGGTGGATGCTTTCATTGGTTCCATGAATATCTAAAGAAAGTACAGCGTAGTTAATTTGCAAGTCTTGATGGTGACTCCCTGTTTGCTTGTGCCTCTGGACATGAAATATAAAATCTTAATGCACATAAAATCTTAATGAATGATTAGCCTTGGGCTGGGGTAGGGAAAGTTCGAGACCTAGGGTGAGTCCTTGCATTCTGGTCATGTAAGAATCTCTGCTATAGGGAATATAATCCCTATAATTTTCTTGTATCATTGGCTCTGTATGAAATGGTTCTTTAATAAACAGACTATGGAATACATCCCCATCTCTCTCTCTCTTTCCTTTATTCAGCTGGTAGCTAGGCCATACAACTGTGCTCACTGCAGCACCTGTACACCTAATTTCCCAGTTTCAAGTGAAAAAAATATATAGGCAATTAAAAAGAACATTTGTTTTTAAAATTTTGAGTTCCAAATTTTTACCTTCTTCCCTCACACACTGCCCCCCGCAGGAAGATAAGCAATTCAATATAGATTGTACATGTGCAGTTACCCAAATCATTTCCACAATTGTTATATTGTGAAAGACTATATTTCTCTCCATCGTATTCCACCCCACACTTACTCTATTTTCTCCTTTGATCCTATCCCTTTCAAAATTGTTTGCTTCTAACAACTCTCTACCCCCAATCTGCCCTCCCTTCTCTCATCCCCGCTCTTATCCCCTACCTCCTATTTTCCTATAGGGTAAGATACCCAATTGAGTGTGTATGTTATTCATTCCTTAAACTAAATTCAATGAGAATAAGGTTATCCCATTCCCTTTCACCTTCCTGCTCGTCCCCTCCATTGTGAAAATTTCTCTTGCCTCTTTTATATGAGATAATTTACCATAATCTATCTCTCTCTACTCCTCCAAATAGATTCCTTGCTCACCTCTTATTTTTATTTTTTAGATATCATCCCTTCATATTCAATTCATCCTGTGCCCTCTGTCTATGTATACATGAACATGCCCACACTCACATATATACTTTACACATATATACCCTCTTATACATGCATATATAGTATGTTTATATACATACATAGATATTTTGTTCAACTATTGTCAAACTAAGAAAAGTGTTATGGGTTACAATGATTGTTTTTCCATGTAGAAATGTAAAAAGATCAACTTAAGTTCCTTATGATTTATTTTTCTGTTTGCCTTCTCATGCTTCTTTTGCTTCTTGTATGTGATAGTCAAATTTTTCTATTCAACTCTAGTTGTTTCATCAAGAATGCTTGAAAATCATTTCCTTGAATGACCATATTTTACCCTGAAGCATTATACTCAGTTTTGCTGGGTAGGTGATTCTTGGTTTTAGTAGTAGCTCCTTTGACTTCTGGAATATCATGTTCCAAACCTTTTGATCCTTTAAGGTAGAAGTTGCTAGTTTCTGATTGCATTTTCACAATACTAAAATTATTTCTTCCTGACTGCTTGCTGTATTTTCTCCTTGAACTCTGGAATTTAGTTATAATATACCTAGGAGTTTTCTTTTTGGGATCTTTTTCAAGAGGTGATCAGTGAATTCTTTCCACTTCTACTTTCCTCTCGGGTTCTAGGGTAGAAAAGCAATTTTGCTTGATAATTTCTTGCAAGGTGGTGTCTAGGCTCTTCTTTTGATCATGGCTTTCAGGTATCCCAGTAATTTTAAAATTATATCTCCAAGACTTATTTTCTGCTCAGTGGTTTTTTTTTTTCCAATGAGACATTGCTTTCTCTCTCTTTTATAATTTGTTTGGATCTGTTTTGTAATATCTTGATTTCTCATAAAGTCATTAGCTTCCAAATGCTCCCATGTAATTTAGGATTTATTCTCTTCAGTGAGTTTTTGAAATTACGTTTCCATCTGGCCAATTTGGCTTTTTAAGGCATTCTTCTCCTCATTGGCTTTTTGGGCCTCTTTTGCCATTTGAGTTAATGTATTTTTAAGGTGTTATTTCCTTCAGTGTATTTTTGGGTCTCCTTTAGTAGACTGTTAACTCTCTTTCCATGATTTTCTTGCATCATTATCATTGCTTTTCCCATTTTTTTCTCTACTTCTCTTACTTGATTTTCATAATCCTTCTTGAGCTCACCCATGGCCTGTAATTAGCTCATATTTCTCTTGCAGACTTTGATGCAGGAGTTCTGACTTCATTGTCTTCCTCCCACTCCATGTCCTGATCCTTTTTGTCCCCCCAAAAGGAAACCTATTGTCTGTTTGTGCTTCCTGTGCTCATTCATCTTCCCAGTCAATTTCTTGACTTTTGAGTTCTTTGCCATGGGAGAACTCTGCTTCCATTATGGAGAGAGCTTTGTCCCAAATTGCTGTGGTTTTCCCAGCTACTGGAGTTATTAGGAGGGTGCTGTCTCTACAGCTCCCACAAGCTCTGGCTCACTGGATACACACCCCAGGACCACCACCCAAGACCACAGTCAAGATCCAAGCAGGTTAAATCAAAGGCCCTGTGAATGGTTGCCTGGACCTCTTATGATCTGCAGGCCAGCAGCTCCCAAGGTGGCCATTCTGAAGTAGCTGCACAACCACCACATCTCTGTTGCTTCTCCCCCTGGTGGCACAGGCTGGGGCTCATTCTTCTGTCAACCTCCATTCCAACAGATTTCCACACTAATCTTTTTCTTTCACAATGGCATTGGTTGAGAAGTCTGGAAGCCAGCATAGATGCTTGTGATTCACTCTCCTGAAGTCTGTTCTGGCCCCTGTTGGTTGGGGCCATGCTAGGGCTGGAACCACATGGCTCCAAGACTGTGCTATGCTCCCAGTGGGTTGTGATAGACCACTGCTGTATGCCAGCCAGGATGTCTTCACTACGAGATTGGTTTCTCTCCATCACTTTTTTTGGGTTCTGTAACTTTAAATTTTGTTTAGCATCACTTTTTTTTTACCGGTATTGGTATTGTTGGAGCCAGAACCCACACCAATTTTGTGCTTCTACTCTGCCATCTTGACTCTTCCTCTAACTAAATCACTTTAAACAAACTTGAATTCCACTTTGGCTTTTATTTTTTAAATAATGTCAAATTTCCTTCCCTTAGCATTATTATTCAATATATCAGGTTTTGGTCAAGTGAGGTTAATATTAGCAGAATATAGCTTTTTAGTTAAATAGAAGTTGCAGAAAGAATAGCCCCACACCCCAAAGAATAATAATTAATGAAATGAATAAAAAATTCTCATAACAATGCTATGAAATAGGTCTAAGAATAGACCTTAGAGCCTGATGGGGAAAAAAGCTTTACTTTTCTTTTTACTGATGTCTATTACTGAGGTTCTCTTTTCTTTCTGTAAGGGTGCAGAACTAACTCAATAATGAAGACAAGTGGCCTGACTGAACAGAGGAGCAGAAAAGTCCAAGAGTAGAATAGCTCACTCAGCTGAAGAGAAGATATAGGCGATAGAGTAATTCAGTCATAAAACAGCCTATTTTAGCAATAAAACTGACCAGAAATGAATTCTCTCCAATTAGCAGCATGCTCACCTATCCAACAAAGATGTCATGCCTATTAACAAACTTTTCTGTGCATTGTTCCTAAGGAAAAAACTGGCATCAGGGCCGCCCTTTTCCAAGTTTCTCCCCAATCCATTCTATCTTCATATAGCCATTAATATGACCTTTCTAAATGGCAGTTTTGATTATGCCACCCCACTCTTTCTGCCAATAATTCAATAAACTCCAGACTTCCTCTTGCCTCCAGGAACAACTGATACAAAATGTATAATTGGCATTCAAAACCTTTAACCCAATCCCCCTTTTTACCTTTCCAGTCTTTATATACCTTCCTCCTCCCACATATACTCCTTGTGACCCTGACTTTCTGTTTGTTCCACAATTAAATGCTCTATATCTTGTCCTTAGGCAATCTGACACCTTACGTGTAAACACACTGTCTCTCCTTCATCTCTAACTACTGACCTCACTGACTTCCTTTAAGTCCCAAATAAAATGTCAACTTTTAAAGGATGTTTCTCTACACCCTCTAAACCTTCTCTAAACCCTCAATTTTGGTTCATCCCTCTTCCATTTTCCTACTTATATTTCACTTCTCCCCCATGAGATTGTAAACTTCTTGAGGAAGAGACTATATATTGCTGATGTATAATAATTTAAATAGAAAGAAAATCAACCACAAACTAATGGACAGTGAATGTTGCAAAATACAAAGAGCAAATATGGTTCTAAAGAATACATACAAAATATCTTTGCACCTTTATTTTTTTGTGGATGAATGAAGTCCACGTGTTTGGAACACTGCATGTATTTTCATATTTTTCAAGTACTGATGAGTTTTACTTCTCTCTCTCTCTCTTTCTCTCTCTCTTTCTCTCTCTCCTTTGTTATATGATGTGGTTCACTAGAAAAGGTGAGGAAAAATGAGACTGAGGACAATTTAGGTGAAGAAATTAAAGATTTCTATATAACTCCATTTAAAAGAATGAATCATGCCACCAGAGTATAATTTTTAACATTACACTGAAACAAAGATTTCTATTTGCATTTTGGTGTGTTAGTCCAAAAGAAAAGGTAAAATGATAATGATATTTGTACCAACATGATAAAAGAGAAAGAGTATTAGGTTAGTAGAAGGTTGATTGCTTAAAGATTAGGCACACCCATTTCAAAATTCTATTTAACATATTAGTTTTTTCTCTCTTTTAGACTGCAGTCAGTCTTTTTCATTTATATTTCCATTACAAGACAAGGCAATTTCTTTTTCTTTTTCTTTTCTTTTTTTTGGAGGGCAATTGGGGTTAAGCAACTTACCAAGGTCACACAGATAGTAAGTGTTATCTGTCTGAGGCCAGATTTGTACTCATATCCTCCTGACTCCAGGGCTGTTGCTCTATTCACTGTGCCACCTAGCTGCCCCAGGACAATTTCTTTTGTTGCTTTTCAAAAGCTAACTTGAAGATTTTCTAGGGAATTTGAGTAGAAGCCAGTAGTAAAAAAAAATGCTCCTGAGAGAGAGAACTATTTCTGAAGATGGAAGGAGAGAATTCCATTTCCTCACATCAGCTTTGCCATAGAACTCTCTACAAAGTACTAGATACTGACTAGAACAGAGTAGCTTTAAATACTCAAAAATCACAAGAGAGTTTGAGACATAGTTGAAAAGCATTCAGAAGGGAGCACAGGTACATTGTATCTATGAAGAAAAAGGCACAGACAGAAGTAGCATCCCAAGTAGAAAACAAATGGAAGGTGTTAGACCTTGGGCAGTAGAGAAGAGTAAGTCCTGTTAAAGATTCAACAAAGAAACTATCCTTGGTAGAGAGTATGTATCGCTGTCACAGAAGAACAAAGCCAGGGAGTCAAAGACACTGCCCAGAACAGAGTAAAAAGTGATTTTAATACCCAGTGAACAGGAAAAGAATATTACAATCCATAAGTAACAAAGGAAAATGTTTTCCTTGTCACATGTCCCTTAGTTGTGTATTCTATTTCTGCTCCACTGAGTGATACTGAATACATTTTCAGAATAGTATATCACATTTTGGGAAAATATTTTGTATCTATTTTTCATCTTATTAAATATTTTGCTTTGAACATTGTTAATTATTGCAGGTTACATTGGTGAGATCTTATTTGCAATAGTTATGGGAAGGTTAGATTCACATAGCAGCTTTGAAACTGAAGATAGATTTCCTCCAGTCGAAAGGAACAAAATGGACAGTATAAGAGAAATTTGAGGCAGTAGTTAAAAGAAGAATCACATCAATGTAGGAGTTTTTTCTTATAGAAATTGGGGGTGATGTACGCAATTTTAGAAAATCCCTAGGGAAATTCTTTGTCTGGGATTCTTTATCCTGAATACTCTAGTATTGCTTAATTTCTTTTTGTTGTTTTTTTGGAGGGAAATTATGGTTAAGTAATTTGCCCAAGGTCACATGGCTAGTAAGTGTTAAGTGTCAGAGCCAGATTTGAATTCAGGTGCTCCTGACTTCAGGGCTGGTGCTCTATTCACTGCACCACCAAGCCTCCCCAGGGAAATTTCTTTAAAATAACTTATACATAGTTGAAAGTTTAGATGCAAATATCCTTTTTAATGGATATGTTTGTTACAAGCATTCCATCTTATATGAACTGCATGAATTTTGCATTCATATAATGTTAGTTTCTAGAAATTTATCTCAAATACCATATGAGAGTTCATCTATATTTAATTCTTGAATTTGTCATTGTCAACATCATCGCTATTATTTCTGTCATTGATTATTAACATCAATAATAATTGTATCTAAGTTGATTGTTTTAATATGTCATGCATCCTGGCAGTTTATTTGTGATCAGAATGAGTTCCAGAGTCATAGCATATGATTTACTTGATAGCCTGGAAACACTAAATAATCAGTTCCAAATTTTCAAAAACTTTTGAAGAACCTTATACATCTATGAAAATTCCTGATATTTTTAAAGGGAACTTGTTTATGCTTGTATGGATAATTTTCACCTCCATTTAGAATGCTTCATATCATGTAGATACCCAGGGTAAAGTTTTGGTGGATCTAGGTATTGTAGGAGCTAACTGCAATTTTTTTCCTCTATGATTTTCTCTCTCTCTCTCTCCTCTCTCTCTCTCTCTCTCTCTCTCTCTCTCTCTCTCTCTCTCTCTCTCTCTTTCTCTCTCTCTCTCTGTGTGTGTCTGTCTCTCTGTCTCTGTCTCACTGTCTCTCTGTCTCTCTGTCTCTCTCTGTCTTTCTCTCCCTATATGTATATATATATATATAATATTTATAAATACATACATATACATTTACATACATACATATACATAGCAAGGATCCATTAAAAATGGGCCGAGAGAAATTTTCACCAGGAACATTTTTATTTTTCATCTTCAGTAAAGGAAGATAATTTCCATTTGATCCATGGTCCTCTATTTCTGTTAGGATCCTAAAAAAAAAGAAACAGACATTTTGCTGTAGAGATAAGGCTGATTTTCTTTATTTAGCCTTTAATTTATCATGGATGGCTTGAGATCAGGCTTTTGACAATGCTGGTCCAATGTAAGTATAATACAAACATAATAAATTTTAAAAACTCTCATATGATTCTATCAATAGAAGAAGAAAAAGCTTTTGACATTCTTATTAAAAATTCTAGAAAGAAGAGAAATCCATGGAATTGTCCTCAGAATGATAAATTGTGTCTAGCTAAGACCAAGACCAAACATTATCTGTAATGGTGATAAACTGAGATCTTTTCAATAAAATCAAAGGTGAAGAAAAGACATCTATTATCTAGGCTGTTATTCAATATTGTATTAAACATTGTAGCTATGGTCATAAGATAAGAAAAATAAACTGGATCAGTAAAAATAGGCAAGGAGGAAACAAAACTATCACTATTTTCAGATATGATATATTTAGAGAATCCTAGAGGATCAATTAAAAAAACCTAGTTGGAGTAATTGATATCTCTATCAAATGTGCAGGATAAAAAGAAACAAATCATCAGCATTTGTATATACTGGCCAGAAAAGCCCAGCAGAAAACATTTTTTTAATGTAAAATCATTTGAAATAACTACAGAAAACATATAATACTTGCACATCTGTTTGCCAAGACAAAGCCAGGGAACATATAGATACAGTTACAAAACACTTTTGACCCAAACAATTGGAAAAAATATTAATTGCTCATGGGTAGGCTGAACCAAAATAATAAAAAGACTACCTAAATTAATTTAAATATATGGTACCATATCAATTATGCTATTTAATAATTTACGAAGACAGAAAAATAGTAATAAAATTCAACTGGAAGAACAAAAGCTTAAGAATATCAAGAGAACCATTGGGGAAAAAATGTGAGGTAAGGCAACCTATCAAAACCAAATTTCAAATACTTTTACAAAATGCTAATCTTTAAAACAATCTGGTATGGACAAAGCAATACAGTGGTGGTTCAGTGAAATAGATGAGATAATCTAATATTTGATCTAATATTTGTTATCTAACATTTGTTAAACCAAAATATGTAATCATTGATGGTAAGAACTAAGCATTTGACAAAAGTTGCTGGGAAAACTGCAAAGCAGTATGGAAGAAACTAGGCAAAAATAACATTTCAGACCTTATACCAAGAGAAGATAACAATGGATGAATGATTTAGACATAAATTAAGATTTCACATATAAATTGGGAGAACGTGGAAAAAATACGCCTGTCCTAGGTATAAGGGAAGCATTTATGGCAAAGGAGGAGATATAGAAAATCACAGGAAGTAAAAGGGATAGTTTTGATTATGTGAAACAACAGAACCCTGCCTTTTTTACCTCAGCTGAAATGATTCTGCTCCAACCCCTCATTTTAACTGTGCATGTATGTCACTTTTTCAAGAATGTTTCATATAAACAACATAATGTTGGATTCTTTTTTTAAATCAGTTCTGCTAACTGCTCTTGTTTTATGGGTGAGTTCAACACATTCACATGAACAATTATAACTACTAATTTTGCGTTCTTTTCATCCTATTTTCTTCTTCATATCCTCTAGAAAAGTTTGTTTTGCTTCTAACCAATTCCTTTTTTTAACCTACCCTCCTATATTGTCTATGACTGGAAGAATATCTTCCTCTGATATTTTTTGACTCTGCCACTATGAAATTTGATTTGAGGAACTATTTTAAAGTTGTTTGGAGGGGAATATTTGAAGAACTCTGCTAAGTGATTATTTGCAGTAAGATTTTTGTCTTCACCCTGTGACAGAAAGCCCTTCCAAAGATACAGAAACAGGATATACAGTGTTGTATGTAGAACACTGTGAAGACCAGTTTGATGGTGGAATAGAGAGAATGACAGCACCATAGACTAAAATGTTCAATACAAGTTGAAAGCTATATTAGGGTTAGTTTGCCAAAGTCTTTAAATAAATGAGTTTGTATTTCAGTTTTTTTTCAATAAGAGAGAGTAAAGTGAGTTTATTAAGGAGAGCATCGTGCTCAACTGAATTTTAGTAAAATAAGTTTGGCACTAATTTGTAATATAGATTGGTAGGGAGAGAGACCAGATGCAGGATTGCCTATTAAAACAAAGAAATAAACTCTTTTGTTGTTATGCAGGGGAGAAACAGTGAAGTCCTTATATAAAAGGTGAAATAATTAGAGATTCCCTCTGATGTAATTTAGATACACACTCCCTACCTGTACCTCTAATGTTTTCTGATAAAAATAAATCAAACATAATCTAATTTCTGTATTTTTTAATCAAATGGAAATAAAATATGAACATTGCTGCAACATTGTTTATATAAAAATAATCTGAACCTGTGTTATTGACATTGGCTTTGTAAATTACTTTTAACATGCGTAAATTGTTACAAATAAAGTATCATTTGAAATAATCCACTGTGCTCTTAATAAAAGTAAATAACAGAAATATTATTTAACATATATATTGTTATTGAATTTTTTCCCCATTTTTGGATCTAATTACAATTTATATCAGCTAATGAATCATACTATTTCCAAGACTGAAGTTGATAACTGTCACATTAAGAACTGGAGCATAGGCAGAACCTGTAAGTTTCACTGCTAACTTAATTATTATATTCCTGTAGCAAGAAATGCAATTTAATGTTCCAGATCTATCCAAATGATGTTAATAAGGGAACGGTTTTACATCTTCAATATGGAATGGCATGAACTACATAGAGGTTATATATTCTTTTACTAAAAGACATATGACGCCATAAGGTTATAAGGAAAGCCCAAGATGTTTTGTCTTACAACAAAAGTGAGTATATTTTAGTGAATATTAGAGGGCTCTGAATGTGTAATGAGATGGACACCTTCTTTCTTCCCTTCTACCAAGTAACCCAAAAAACCTTTGCATTTTTTTCAAAACCTAAATTAGATACTACCTCTTCAAATGATCTTTCCATCTTCAAATTTCTCATAACACTATACCTGACCTCCAATTTTATTTATCCATTTTTTCTTGTGTCATCTTTATATGTGTTTGTGTTTACTCCCTATCTCACCCCCACATTGAATATCAAGTCCTTGAGAGCAAGCATCTGAATGTTGCAGAAATTTTCCTTGGTATGAGTGCCTAATTTCTTCAAAAGCACAGACAAATGCTTTAATCTTATCAATTTTATTTGAGGAATTCATTAAATTGATCAAGATCACCCATGTTCCTGCAGTTCCATCTCTAATTCTCAGCATTTTTGCTTGTTTTCCTCCATGCACAGAACATTCTTCTTCCTCATCTCCATCCCCAAATTCCCTGTTTCTTTTTAGTCCCATCTCAAAACCTACCCTCTAGGAAGGCTTTTCCAATCCCTTTATATTATTGTGGCATGCTATTGTTTGTTATTTCTTATTTATCTTGTATAAAGTTTATTTCTACATACTTATTTTCATTTTATCTTCCCAATTAGATTATGAGTCTCGAGAACAGGGAATGACTTTCATCACTTCTAAGTACTGTGTCTGAAGTACGCTAGGCACTTATATCTTCACACATACACAGACACACACACACACACATACACAAAGTGTGTGTGAGAGAGAAAGAGACAAAGAGACAGAGAGACAGAGAATATTTTTTCACCATGACCAAAATACCAAAATAGAGTAATTTGACTAGAAAGGCCTATGTTCGTTTAAATGTGTCTGAACAGTTGCTAGTTAGGTAAATCTTTTTACTCAAAGCAATAGATATATAAATATAAATGCAGATTATCAGATCATAATAATAAATATCATTTATATGGAATTAAATTTTATCAAGTGCTTTGTAGGCATTATCTCATTTGATATAGTGTTTATCATAAAACCTATCATATCAAAGACACTTAAGAAATGTTTATTAATCAGTTAACAGACTGATCTTTGCAAAAAATTCTGTGATATAGGTATTATCATTACCTTCATTTTACAGATGAGGAAACTGAGGCTCCCAATTTCACCCATCTAGCAGATATCTGAGCTGAGATTTGACTTAAGTCTTCCTGGTTCTTCATCCTATATTGCATTAACAATATCACATTGTCTCTGTCTCTTTCCAGCTCCCTATCTCTTTCTCCTTTTAAATAACTAGTAGATATACACATGATCAGATGAATTTTATGGGAACTGAAATTACTATTTGAGGATGTGAATATTTAAATCATCACTACTGGCTGTGCACTAGCAAATAGTCCAGCAGAACTGTATGTCTCAATTATTTTTCAGCAGCACAGCACAACATAGCAGGAGGAAAACATGCTTTTTTTACAATAAGGGGATCCTAAAGGGCTCCCAGTCTCAATTCATTACATTTCATTTTCATTGTTAGACTTATTTAATTTCTTGTAAGAGAGAGAAACTTGTAAAACTTTCCCGGAGTTCATTATGTTTTCATTACCTGTCATCTTTCTATATCTGAGAAGCAACATTTCATTTCCATGTGGATTCTATTGAGAAAAATATTCTATGATTGAAGGAAATATAAAACCCAGATGTAAATCACAGGACATTCCTACCTGGTGATCTTGATTCAATTCTATTTGGGGTCCTTAATTTAATTATCATTGTTGTTATTGTTGGCCAGTTGTGTAGTAGAACACAATTTCATGATCCTTGGATTATGTATGTGGAGTTTTGTTGTTAAAGATAAATGTAGTACATCCCTATTTTACAGATGAGAAACTGAGGCAAATAGGGGTTAAAGGACTTGCCCAGGATCACACAGCTAGTAAATATCTGAGCCCAAGTTTGGACCCAATCTCCCTATCTCCATGTTCCCACTATACTACCTAGGTGTCAAATTTTCTTTATTAACCACAATTTTAGGTGACTATCATATTTAAGTTAGCTTACTAGAGTTAATGAGATATGTATACCATGTGGACCTCAAGGAAACAAGGAAGTGATTACCCAATAACAAGTCTGAATCAACCTCTAAATGACCATACTTTATATAAATTATTATGACTGAATTAAATCCACCTAGAAAAAATGCAGAACTAGGCAAAACTTACCTTCAGTATCCCATTGCTTCTTCTTATCAATTCTCCTCCACTACTCCCCATCCCTTTAATTCTCACCCATATAAAATAATACACTAAGCATTCAGTGTCTTCATGCTACCTCCTGAATACACAGTGCCTATCACTGTGGGAATCTACTTTGGCCTTTCCACTGCTGACATTGTTTCACATGTTGAATTTGTTGGGTCCTTTTCATTCCTTTGCAAATGTATGTATGTTCTTTCCCTGGGAACGTTGGTGCCTGTCAATCTGATAAATTAATTCATGTTAAGGTGCTAATAGATTATGGAAGTATAATGTTTTAACACCTGAAGATGATAAATGCACATTTTAATAAAGTCTTCAACATCTTAAACTGAAATATGTACTTGGATAGATCCAGCAATTGAACCAACTTGATCAGATGGTATATCATACTCTAAGATTGGGATGATTTTAGAAGAACTTCAGTCTATCTGATACAATTGTACTTTAGCAAATGACTACTAACTTAATACTTAGTAACTAAAAAGAAAACAAATTTTCACAAATATACAAAACAAAGAAAGAATGAACAGAATCTAATCCAGAATATTTAGCCTTTAATAAGAAAGAAAAAAAGAATAAGGAAGAACAAAAGAATCAGCAAAAGTAATACACTTTTATTTTATGATCATTTACAGGAATCCCTGAATTTCTTTCAATTCAACATCTAGGTGACATACAAGATAGATCACTGGGCCTGAAGTGAGGGATGCCTGATTTCAAATCCACACTCAGACTCTTCCTAGCTATATGACCCTGGTAAAAGAATTTACTAACTAACCTCAATTTCTTTGACTATCAAATATGGGCAATAATAGAACCTACCTCCTAAGACTATTATGGAGATAAAAACAGTTAATAATTGTAAAGTACCTGATCCATAGTAGTTGCTATCTAACTATAAGCTATTATTGTTATCATCATAATAATCATCTTCTTCCTCTTTGTCATCATTATTTTGACCCTACTTCCTAAACATTTTCCTTTCTTTGTTATTTAAAATATAGAAATAATCAGAAATTACATTGCCTGAAAGGTGGTGGAATGATAAGTTTGAGCAAGTACTAGTAATTAAGTACTTTAACTAGGGAAATTATGTGACATATATAGCATGATTGAGGCTGAATCCATAAGAAAAGACAGAAACATCTTTTTTTTTCTTTTTGGATCAGTGAAGGCAGGGTAACTAGTGTTAAGTGACTTTCCCAAGGGTACACAGCCAGTAAGTGTTAAGTGCCTAAGGCTGGATTTGAACTGAGGTACTCCTGACTCCATGGCTGGTGCTCTATTCACTGCACCACCCAGCTGCCCCCAGAAACATGTTACAAGCTAAAATCCTAATGAAATAACACGGCAGAATTTTAATTACTTAAAGCTTCCATCAACCTTACTCTACAACCCCAAACTCCATCCTATTATTCTATGTGACAAACATAGGAAGTACAAGAAAGCTTTAAAGCTTATTATTTGGGATATAGCTATAGAGATTGTTTCCTGCTTCCCACATGGTATATCCCAAACTCCTCATGACACCACCAGGGTTCACAGATATTGATTCTGATCAACCACTTAAAAGAGAAAGAAAGAGAGACAGAGTGAGACAGAGAGAGAGAGACAGAGAGAGAGAGAGAAAGAGAGAGAGAGAGAGAGAGAGAGAGAAAGAGAGAGAGAGAGAAAGAGAGAGAGAGACAGAGAGAGACAGAGAAACACAGGTCTTGTTAGGCAAGTCACAGCCAAGTGACTGTGAATGCAAGAGAAAGATTGAAGGGGAAAAAACAAGAGCAATAAATCAAAGGAAAAAACAAGAACAAAAAAACAATTTGTATGTATATGGATCAATGGAGACTACTATAAAATAGGGCAAAGGGAGGAGCAAAACACTAAAAACAGTTTGGATATCCATAATTTCTGAACTATGAAGGAAAATTAACCAAAATTATCTAATGAAAAAGAGAATTATGCCAGTCCCCTAGAGATTAGTAGTTAACTCAAAATGATCCCAAAGGAGAAATAAATCAGGAAAGCACTTGGTTCAGGAATCATAACATTAAGAACATAATCAAAATGAATATATAGAATAGTACTGTTAAAATAAGAATAACGGCTAATACTACTACCACAACTTTATAATAATTAACAGTAATAATAATAATAGCTAGAGAATCTCATCAAAGGACCATACTGGACAATATTTTGGCAGAAGAGAAGCTAAAAGGTGATGAAGTGAAAGAACACAGGTGAAAGAACACACAAAATCCATATAGGAATAAATATAGGATAAAATATAGGATGCACAGAGATAAAACAAGTATGTATGCCTCCTAGAAAACAAAACAAAACAAAACAAAACACAAAAACAATAAAATTACATACTTGAGAAAATAGTGCCTTAAAATAAAAACTGTACCAAGTATTTCAATAGTCTACAAAATGCTGATTAATAAAAGACTGTGAATCCTCCACTCTTTAAAGACAGAGACAAATTCATTTATTTTTATAACTCTCAAAGCTATATATGCACACAACATATATGAATATTTCCATGTAAAGATAGACACATAGAAGAACACATATGTCCACACATATGTCTATATGTGGAAACACACACATATATGTGTTTGTATGTATGTATTGTTCTTAAGGTGTAAAAGGTCATACCTCTTCTTCATGTGTCAATAGCTGTATATTAACAAGCATTTGTTTATACTCATTATTTTTACTAAGATATACCCATCTCTCCTCAATCTCTGTGGAGATCATTTAAATTAAATGAATTCTCATTCATTTAATTTTCTTAATCCTTCTCCTGGAGCTAATTTATCATGTTCAGTTACCATGTTTACTTTAATGATACTTTTGAGTAATAAAGTAACTGTAATATATTACTATGGTGAGTACCCCATTTCAACATAGTGTTAATTATAAGCCACATTATGGTTAACTGGTGTTTTCACTGAGCATGGTGAAAGACAGATGTATATTTTTTTAAAATAAAAGAGAGAATATAGGATAGAAAACTGGCACTGAAGATAGGAAGGCCTATGTTCATATCCTGCCCCTAATACAAGCTCTCTCACTCTGCCTGAGAGAAAATCTTTCAATGCTCCATATATATCAATAAGAAGATATTTCAGGAAAGATGGCAACCTGCACTGATAGGATTTTCCTCCCCTAATAGATTCCTTTACTAATTAAATCATAGGTTTAGGCTTTATCCAGTTGTACAATTTCAAAAGATGGAGAGCTTTCAAATACAATGTATTAGGTTTTAATGCTTTTTTAGTAGCTTTGAAGTTGTCTATTTTCCTGTCTTCCTTTTAAACATTATTTAAGCTGAATCTTTGAAGGTAAATCTGAGTACCTTAGTAGAGTTTATTTTATAGATATTTACATTAGACCACTGAGTTACATTTTGAAACAGACATCATTTTCCTTACTACAGAATTCAGTCTAGTAAAAAATGTACACTTGCCCACTCAATAATAATAACTAATAGATTCCTAGAAATATGCATCACATTTTCTCATTAGATTTTCAAATAGCAACTCACATAATTAACTGAAAGAAAGGAGTGATATGAGGACGGAAGAGTAATGGAAGTAAATTTGGGTTCTTGAAATTTCATCATAAAGAAGGTTCACTGATTTTTATTTCAGCAAAAATGAAGTACTGAATAGTGTGGACATATATTCAGCTTAATTCACGGGTCACAATTCTTCATTGTACTCTTAGCGATGTTGTTTTTCCAATATTGTGCGTGGCTTACTCTGAGATATATCTGAAAGCAACTTTTTACTAAAGTCCTAGAGGGAACACATAATATAGCTTCACTTGTAGCTCCAGATAGATTCTACTCTATCTTATTGCCTCAGCATGTGGACAAATCATCTGAAAATTAGGAAGAAAAGTCAAAGAAATAATCAGTTATATACATTATGGTTGAAGAATATTAGGTTCATGTAGACGTTATCTTTGGACAAAGTATACCATCCAATCAATTTATCTATTTAAATAAACTGTGCAAGGCATTCAACTGATGGATATTTTAATGTCACTTTTCTTTTCACTTTGTTGGAGGGAAGGAAAGTGAAAGCATTTTTTCATACAGTAATTAAATAAATTGATTTTTTTTAAAAACGGTTTTTAGAAAGTGTTCACTATGTATTAACCACTGTGATTAGCAGTGCAAATAGACATAAAAATGAAAACAGGGTCTGACTTTCAATAGCTTATGTTCACATAAGGTAAGGCAATACACATGGGGAGGGGATGTTTTTCCCCCCACAAACAAATCTTTTAAAATTCAGTTTCTTTTTGAAAAAAATTTTAATCGCTTTGTATATTTACTTTTAGTTTACAAGTTTCAGTTCAAGAATCCCTTAAGTTTTCAATTTTCTCCCCTCACTTTCACACCCTGCCTACCCATGGCAGCATTCAATCAAGTCTAGAATCTTCAAATATTTTCACATAGGACATTAGTCTGGTTGTATAGAAGGGTTGGAACCAATGGAGTGAACAATGGGAAAGAATAAACAAGTCCAAAAATGGAAAAGAACAATAGCCATGACCAAAAAAAGAACTTGGAAAACATCCATCAAGAAATTCTCAAGGAAAATTGCCCTGACATTTAAGAATCAGAGGGCAAGGAGCCAAGATGGCGGCGTAGAAGCAGCAAAGCACCACAGCTCCCACACAAACATGCTAAAAAACTCATAAAATGGGATTGTAAAGAGATTTTCAAGCTCCAAAACTCTCCACAAGACAGAAAGCACATCTGTTGCTACAGGCAGCTCAGCAGGTGGGGCTCTCCTCAGCAGTCTGGGAGCCTCTGCCGACAACGGGCGGGCTCAGGCCCTGGGGCATCAGACAGGGAGCCACGTCTATAGGAGAGCAGATCTGCTGCACTGGAGACACAGTTACCACATTTATCAGGCCAGAAGACAAAAAGGCTAAGAGAAAGGTCAATGGATTTTGCTATCTGGGGAGGAGATGAGGGGGTCTGGCCAAACTGCTCCCCGGCAAGGAAGTGGTGTGAGGCAGCTGTAGCAGCAGGAATGGAGCAGCAGCGGCTTCCACTGGGCTGCTTCAAAGCCCTCGGCCTGCAGATAGCAGGGGGGCTGACGCGATTCATCGGCGCCAAGGGCTCTTGCATTGAGCAGCCTGGATCTGGATCATGGTCTTGAGTGGTGGTCCTGAGGTGTGCTTTCAGTGAGCCAAAGCTGGGGGGGGAGGCTGCAGCTTCCCACTAATAGCTCTGGCAGGTGTGAGGGCCCCAACGATTTGGGACAGAGCTTTCCCCCTCCAGGAAGCAGATTTCCACAGAGATAAAAAACCAAGCAATTAATAGACTGGCCAACATGAGGAAAAGGAAGCAGGCTAAGAGCAGCAGTAAAACTCTAGAATCCTTTTTTATGGACAAAGAAGACCAAAGCATGGAGCAGGAGGAAGACAACTCAGTCAGAAGTCCCTCACCAAATGCTTCCAAGACACTGGAAGAATGCCTACTAGCTAGACATCAACTGAAAAAGGACATTGAAAACCAAATAAGAGAAGTGGAGGAAAAATTGGAAAGAGAAATGAGAATGATGCGAGAAAGTCATGAAAAGAAAGTCAACAACCTGACTGAAGAAAACAATACCTTAAAGGGCAAATTAGCTCACATGGCAAAGGAGGCCCAGAAAGCCAATGAAGAGAAGAATGCCTTAAAAAGTCGAATTTGCAGATGGAGAAAG
>JAQQSW010001064.1:0-22804 GCA_028646575.1 Pseudocheirus occidentalis
GAGACACCCAAAGAGACAGTTAGGCTTCTGAATGTTTATTTTCCCCCTGCTGTGACAACTAGGCTTGTGAGTGTTTGTGGGAAGGTTAAAGGATGGTGTGGCTCCCTACTGTGCTATGGTATACTAACTTCTTTGTAGCTATGATGGATTTGGTTTCCTAGTGTTGCAATTTGATTTTCTGGTGTCTGAATAAATGTTTTGCTTCTGTCTTCTAGATGAAGTTTCTATTATATTTTGTGATTGAGAACTATGCCAACATATTGCATAGTCGCTGTTGGCGCTGGGAATATTGTGTTGGCACTAAACTAGCTTAAGTTGTCCCTGAATTCCTAGAATAACACAAAACTCAATACCCCAGCATAGCAGCAACAAGACCAGCTCTATCCCTAGAGAAATTCAGCAGAGCCCACTTCTACCATCAAATCCAAAATCAGGAAGTAGGTTGAAAGAAAACAGAAAAAGAATTCCATGGTAAAAAGCTATTATCATGACAGGGAGGTTACAGTACAAATGTAAAATAAAAGAATACTTGCTAAAACCTAAACAAGCAAAGTCTCAAAGAAAAACTCAGGTACAAGTTCTACAAGAATTCCTACAAGAGATGAAACAAGAATTTAGAAGATTTTTCAAATGAATTGAGAATTCTAGAGAAAAAAGCATGGAAAAGGAAAGAGAACTATGGAAGAAAGAATTAGAAAGGGAATTAACAACTTGGAACAAGAAGCTGAGAACTTGGAATATAATATTACATCAGGCAAAGGAGATGGTCTTACAGTCAAGAAGAACATACCCAGAAAAACTGAATATATATATTACACTAAAGGTTAAAAAGGAATCTTTAATGAAATAAAGGACTTCTAACACCACAGCTGCATAGAAACTATGAAGTTCAAACATAAGAGTTAAGAGAAATGTTAAAAAGTAAAGATGAATGAACAATAAGACACTAAATGAAAATAAACTGCTTATACTTTAATGTGGAGGTATGATACATGTGTCTTCTCTAAATCCTACTGCCATCAGAGACCTTAAAGGGAGTCTGGATAGACATAAGTCTTAAAAGTAGTTCTATTATGTTTTGATGATCTTGTAGGGAAGAATGGAAAAGGAAAAAGAGAAGGAGAGAAGAAAGTTAGGGAAAATTATCTCATGATCAGTATGTGCAAGTAGAAATTTATACAGATATAGAAGAAAAGTTGGAGACTCACATCCAAACTCTTCAAAGGACAGAGTGCTATAAACACACACACACACACACACACAGAGAATCTATATTTTGTGGGTATCAATCAGTAGTAGACTTAATCATTTGGAAAAGTATATACAGAAGTGCATTTTGCTCAACAGGAAAGTAGAAAGAAAAGGGGAAAAAAAGAGAAGAGAAATTTATATGGAGGGGAGATTGAAGAGGGCAAAAATGCTTATAGCTCTTTTTGTAATGGCAAAAAAGTTGTAAACTAATGGGGTACACATGGGGAGAATGACTAAAAAAATTATGGCAGATTTGTATTTCAGAATATTATTATACTATTAGAAAATGATGAAGGAGATAGTTTCTGAGAAACCTAGGAAGATTTGTATGAACTAATACAGAGTGAAGAGAGGAGAACCAGGAGAACGGTTTATATAACAACAACCTTCTGAAGCCAGACAACTCAAAGAACTTAGAAACTCTGATCAGCATGATAAGCAACCATAATTCCAGAGGGTTAATGATAAAATATGCAACTCATCCGCTGATAGAGGGATGAAAGACTCAAGAGTGTGGAATGAGTTTTGTTGCTGTCATTATTGTTGTTTTACATGGCCATTGCAGAATTTTTTCCTCAACTATACATGTCTGTAACAAAGATTTTATTTTTCTTTCTTTCTCAATGTATGGGAGGAGAGCAGAGGGTGGTGAAAGGAAAAGTGTACTTTTGCTGATTGGTAATACACAAAATTTAATTTAAAAATAAAAATAAGAAAATTTTTTTAAAAGAACAAATAATCTGAGATTTTTAGTCAACTGTAACCTCGGAATATATCAGTGATGTGTTACAATACTCAGAAAAGGCTAATGTTGTCTTCCACCACTCCACTCCACAATAATTGAATTTTAAGTTTGAAAGAAACTCAGCAGCCACAGTGAGTAAATAGTATGGCATAGTTAATAGAGAACTGGCCTTGAAATTAGGGAGACAGGTTTAAGTTCTTCCTTTGTTACATCCTGACCCTGTGACCCTGGGCAACTCTCCAAGACTAAGTCTTAGATGAAGAGGGGTGGCTAGGTGATACAGTGAATAGAGCACCAGCCCTGGAGTCAGAAGGACCTGAGTTCGAATGTGGCCTCAGATACTTAACACTTACTAGCCGTGTGCCCTTGGGCAAGTCACTTAATCCTACTTGCCCTACCTTCCCCCCACCAAAAAGAAAAAAAAGAAGAGTTCCTCCTCACTGGAGGTCTATGCAGAAATCTATATGACCACTTGTCAGGCATGTTCTGGAGATGATTCTTATTCAAATAGAGGTTGTGGATAAATTGCCTTTGAGGTCTCTTATATTTCTGAGTTCCTATCTCTACTGTTTGTGGAATTATGAACCACAAATAAGGCTAACTATTTGGATAAAATTCTAGTATGGAAATTTAATATACTTTGATATCTATGTTTCCTTCTGAAGAACTTAATGTACCCATGAGGGCATTGTTTTACAAAGGAGGTGAAATTTTGGTCCTCTTATTTGACGATATAATCACAACTGGGTAAATACCATAGCAACTTTTGTTTGGGAAATTGGAATTGTTATTAACTACCAATGGGAGAAGTTCAGTCAATTTTTTGTGGTAGACTTCATCACTTCAAAAAGTATATGAATACCTTCCCCCAATTGTAAATTAACAAATTGATTTTAAGGTTTCTGAATTAAATAATTGTGAATTTATTTAATTCAAATAAATTTCCTAGAACCTGATCGAATCTTTGAACATGTCAAGTTGAAGACCAAATGCTACATTTGTGGTCACCTCACTGTGGGACAGAAGCTGTAAAACCCTTTAATTGAAATAGCCTTTCAGCCTGTCCAGTCACTATTATTACAACAGTGTTGGGAGTAATCTATGATATTCCATAATAGAGGATATATGAAGGAAAATAAAAGGCTTATAACCACTGAAGATTTCTATTTACAAATGAGAATGTTTCTGTTAGTATATTTTGGGGTGGGGAGGAATTCCTATTAAAATGCTTGATTTTCACTTTCAGAATAATATCTCAACATTGTCAGGATCTGATGTCATGGTACAGACAACCTTCTTGCATGAACATGTTACAGAAATGAGTTTTGTTTTTGACTGGTTGAGAGGTTATGCCAAAGTTCTGAGTTCCATGGAATAGGGCCAAGAAACATTTGGCTGCTTAGTCAGGGTAAATGTCCGTGGGAGCGGAACTGGAAAAGCCTTGCGGAGGATGCATGGCCAAAACCGCATAATCAAATTTTGTTCTGAATAGAGTCCTTCATAGCAGAGGTAAAAGAATTTGTGGCAAAAATTGTTTTCTTAGAGATATAATTTTGAGCCATTAGGAAAACAAATTAAATTCAAAAATTAAAGGATATCCTTGTGACAGTTTTGCTTTTGGATTGTCTTTTGCAAGTGAATTGTAGCATTGTGCTTCTTTTGGAGAAATTCTCCCATTGGCACCAGAACCTGACAATATGTAATAGAATTGTATTAAACCAATTTTGGTGAGTGCCATCTTCCTTACTATGTGTATATGTGTTTGCTATTAAGACTAAATATTTGCTCAAATCAATTTTTACTGTCTTCATAGGGAAAATATGGTCAGAAACTGTACAGGATGATACAGTATGAAAGGTTCATAGGAAGGCATACCCAAATCAGTGAAATCATAGATTCATGGTAATACTGGAGAAAGCACCTTCACAATCCTTTCTACATTATCCTCAGTTATAAGAGACAAATCGAATCTCCTAAAGCTGCTAGAACCTACCCCATTGCTTCTCACACATACACACAAAGTGACCTTGTACTTATCTTGTATATATTTGGCAAATTTCGAGAGAATGTAAGCTCCTTGAAGTCAGAGACTTTATATTTTCTTGATATTACCAGCACTTAGCACAGTGTCTAGCAATAGTGCCTAGCAGAAAGCTACAGAGAAAGAGAGAGAATAAGGTGCATTCTCTACTTGGACTCAAAAGACCTGTCTGCATATCAGAGCCATGGCTTCCTCTTTTGTAAAGGGAATATGTTATTTGCACAAATACCATGTAAACACTGATGCACTATATAACCATGAACTATTATTATCATCAGATCACCTACGTTGTTTAAAAAATACCGGGTATATCATTTCATTCAAAACAGAAATGAATGCTAAACACAAATGAAACTTTGTGGTGTTTTAAAGTTGCACCTTCATACATTCAGAAAAGCTAAAATCTAGAAGGAGAGTTATGGTTATATCATATTTTATAGTTAAATCAAGCAGTAGTTGAAACAAACAAATCAGCAACTCTAATTGTTATGTTATTAAGCATCTGTCTGTCAATACAAAATACATGTTTTACCATCTGTCAGATAAAATGGATATCTAGACATAAAATCTTACATTCAAGAACACTGTATGGATACATGATATTCCCTAGAGTATTTTGATACATAAACTAGTAGATTACATTGAGATGTACTCTCCACATAGCATTTTAATTGGCAACAAAGATAATATTGCGCTAAAACATTCACGCTATGCAAAGCAAATGCACTCATTTCCAGAGGCCACGCCTGCAAGATGCCATCTAAGCATGAATGAACTAAATTTAGCACCTTTTTGCATTGCTTGACACTTTACTCAGAGATGACCAAAAGGGGCAGAGTTTACTTTCAGATATTTTACAGTGTATAAATTGGAAGGGAAATTACTAATGTAAGTGGAATTGCAACACTATATGTCATTTGGCATACAAAATGAATGGCATATCACATAGAAGTTGTTGCTTGTGTCCTGATTTCTTTGTTGTACTGTAATGGAAATGACATGGTAGAGCCCAAGAGGCCTGGCACAGTGTAAAAAAAGCCATTAATATTCTTTCTTCCTCTTACTAGGTATGTGTATCACCTGTTTCATTGTGAAAATAATATTGAAGTAGAGCAGTTCAATATATTTTATTATTGCCCTTCCATGTAACATGTTATCATACAGTCAACACAGACTTTTTGAGCACATACTACAACATACATTAGTTACTCACATTTATATAGGACTTCATAATTTGTAAAACTCTTTTCCTTTGTAATCCTGTGAAGTAGTAAATAGAGCTGTTATCCTCATTTCACAGAAGCTTGAACAAACTCATTATTCCTACAAATGAACAAAGCTAAGAAATAACAATTCTGGTATGTGATGGTAGGTTCTTTGACTCCCCAACAAAGCGTTTTCCCCACCAGCCATGCTATCTCTTACCCAGTCTTTATAGAGGTAACCCTTTTACAAAGAACTGAATGTATAATTTGTTCCACAGGCAGAGGTAATGCAGTAGGCAACAGAAAGAAGTCAGGTAGTTTGAATTAAGCTGCAACGTATGATTGACATGCCAGAAGCGGCATAAAAACCAAAGTTCTGTACAACCATAAAAGGAGCTGAAATGTGTAGGCTAATACATGGCCAACTTGAGTGTTGTCCTGGCCTAGCACCTCCTCTGGGCTACTGCCATGACTTGCATCCACAATCAAAAGAATCCTCAGCAGGAAGCTACTACTACTCTCAGTGCTGAGGGGATGTGCTTCCCTCACTTTTGCTCAAAAGCCCCTATCGTTGTGCTTCTCATGAACAAAGAGCTAGTTTGCTTAATTAGTTTTTAATAAAAGGTATTATTTAGGTAGCATAATAATATAAACAGTACAAAACCCATCTTCCAAAACACTGTAATACAATCTCCCATAAGTACACGTAGTTGCCATGGAAAGAATAGGCTGAAACTTAAGATACAATAATGGTGAGGCACAGACATAGAGAACACATTCAGTAAAAGGGTCATTCACAACTCCTGTTACTGAAAGGCCTTCCTTTCACAAAGTACTAGTGATGTATTTCTCGGGGCATTCTTTGCTATGGGTCTCCACCGACTCTCCTGTGACATGGTCAGTGGGGGTGGGGAAGAAGAAAGAGATGGAAACTTTTTCTTCTCCTCACCTCAAGAGTGAGCTCCTCTTAAGGTCCTGGCTCCAACTTCTCTCAGATTGTCCCTGCTGCTGGACTAGCAAATTGCTGCAACTCTTCCTTCTGTGTAAAGCCTCCCAAATCATGGTTGGTTATTTGTTAGCCAATCAGCTATTCTCATCTTGACCCAATCAAAGAGTTTCAAACCCATAGGATAAAGGCAAATCTTAATCATTGGTGATTACGTTGTAGGGGTTATAAGAAAATTCTTGATTGATTCCATCTAGACTCCTTAAGTGAATTCATTAATTTAGGTAGAAATAGAATGTTGCTTGCCTCCCCTCACTGATAGGGGTAGTTTAAATAATTTCAAATAAAATTATATATTTATGAACAAAAACTAAATTGTAAATATAGGCAGTGTGGCTTCAAGTATCAAAGCAGTATAATGTTTGGCAAGTTACTTTGCCTCTTAGGCCTCCAGAATAAGGAAATATGGATAAAAGGCATTACATGCTTCTTAGGGTTGTTGTTGGGGATATGCTGATATATATGCAATGATAAAAGAAAAAGAGAAAAATCTTCATTGTGTTGGGTAAAACCTCTATTGAGGATTTTTTGGGGTTGACTTTTTTTTGAGAGAGAGTCCTAAGAATTGTCCAGGATAAGATGGTGTGGATAGGTTTTTATACTGTGTTCGTATTTGACTATAGTGGAAGTATCTTTGCTGATGAAATAATAGATCTATTAAAAGTGAAATATTAATACTGTAATACTATACACAAAGTATCATGGATATGGAAATAGCTTTATATAGGACCAATTTTTATAATGATATTTTATAGAAAAAGATAGGGCAACTATACAGCTCAGTGTATAGAGCGCTGGGCCAGGAGTCAGAAAGACCTGACCTTAAATTTTGCTTCTTACTAACTGTGTGACCCTGGGCAAATCACTTAACTTCTGTTTGCCTTAATCTACCAGAGAAGGAAATGGCAAACGACTCCCGTATCTTTGCCAAGAAAATGCCATGGATGTTATGGTCCACAACATCACAAAGAGTTGGACACAACAACAGCAACAACAACATAGAATTCTCCATCAGAATTCTACCATTATTATAGAATATCATTCTGAAACGTTTGTCATCAGGATTACTACTTTAGTCAAATATGTCATGAGTGTTTTTCAAATAGCAAATTGTTAGCGCCCCCCCCCAGATTGGTAAATTAATGGAGGAATGAACATACTTGCATATTAGTTGCAATAAAAAGGTGTTGAGAAGAGCCTAAAAGTCTACTCGAGTCAGCCAAGAATCAAATTGCTACACAGCAAGCTATAGCAGCTAAAGGAACACAGCTTTAGAATATAAAGTTGTTTCTAAGATCTTAAAGAGGGAAGCTGGTGGATGATGAGCATTATCAACTCATAAAACAGTAAAAAGCAGCAGAAAAAAAGCAAATTTAAAGTGAATTTTTCGAGTCCTACTTAAAGCAAAGTCATCCCAAGGGCAAATAAAGATGAAACTGGAAGGAGCACTACTAACAGACGTAAAATGGAAAAGATCTGCAAAAAAGATTTTTTATGAGGAACCCTTTTCACCATCAAAGAGAGTGTAACCACCACATTTGGATTCTAACATCACTGTTTCTGATGTGTTTATTGAGGAAGTGGAAATGGGACTGACGAAATGAAGATGTAAAAAACAGCTGGACTAGACCTAGTGTATACAAAAGAACTCTTTCCTGGAGGCAACACAATTCAGAAACCTGAAACCCTGTTTTCTTTGTGAAGCTTTCAGTATTGACCTTCCTGAGAATGCTTAAGGTCCATAAGACATGAAGAAGAAAATGAAATAAAATTTCAATAATTGCTTGCAAAATGATTGTATGTTACTGCTCTGTTCTAGTTTAGGTACTCACAGCTTCTGATTTCATGGTTCATTCAAGTTTTGTCTCTAGTTACTATCACAGCACAGTAGTTTATGTAAAATCATGTTTTGCTTTCCTTTTATATATTTTGTGCTATAAAACTCTGAATAGCAAGTGGACCTTTGCAAAGAATGGAGTAAACATATTTAAACATTTTATTCAAACAAAAGATATGTGTTTTTTGCTTTCTGTTTCTCTTCCCATGGGTAATAACAGCTCACATTTCTATAGTACTTTAAGGTTTACAGAGCATTTCCCCAGCAACAATCCTAAGAAGTATATAAATTTTTTTATCCATATTTCCTTATTCTGGAGGCCTAAGAGGCAAAGCCACTTGCCAAACATCATACTGCTTTGGTACTTGAAGCCAGTACTTCAAGAACTGTGTGATTCCAAGTTCTGATTCCAAATCAAGCAGTATTTTCTGACTGCCTGTATTTCGGATTTAGTTTTTGTTCATATATATGTCATTTTATTTGAAATTGTTTAAACTACCCCTATATTTAGCAATAACATCAGAAATTGTATTTCTTGTCACATGTAAATGAAAAATCTAAGTATCTTTAATGTACTTCCTGATAACGTTATGATTTTTTTATAGCCGATCATTTGTGGCTTAAAAATAAAAACGATGTAACAATTTTGTTTTCTATGTATATGGGAAGTGGTAGGGTCTAAATAAATGAATTGCTATTTAAGTTTATTTATTGAACACTAAAGTGAAACAGACTCTAGAGATATTCTAATCCAATCCTTCCATGATACAGATAAGGAAACTGAGGCCTAGTATTATGAAATTAGCCTTCTAATATCATATAGGTAATCAGAGAGTTAGATCCATAAGCCAGGGCTCCCAGACCAATCTCTAACAACAACCATTTGAACTAAAAAGCGACAACTAACTGTATAACTGAAAGTACCCCCAAATAATTAAAGCAACTTAGCAATTGAGTTTATTTTTAGAAAGGAAAGATGTATAGGAACTAGAATGAATTTGGGGTAGATATATAGTGTTGGAAGAGGATTCAGAAGATAAAAGCATAAATATGATTGGCCCACAAGCCAAAATTGTTTCAAGCAGTTTTCTGTAGAATTTGCGTTATAGCATTAGTATCATGTTGTATCAGGAATATCATTCACATATTGAATAATCAGTGAATGTGCTGAGGATGATTTCCCATATGTTTAATTAGGTGTTCAAATCACAGATATTTCAATGGAAGTGGCGGTGTTCAATTTTGAAGAGTACTTACACATTGTTTGTATTATTGTTGGAAGTTGTAAATAATTTTCTTTAGCGGTTCAGGAATAACTCTATTAGAATCGTTAGGTTCACTTAAGTCTTACTCTAATGCCTCATTGTGATGGTGAAGTGACTCTGGTATCTTTAAGGTAATGTCAGTGGAGAAGAAGATCAAGCAAATTCTACTTATTTGAACAAGGTTTTTGCATATGAGCCCAGAGTTATACTTACCATATGTCCAAATATCAACTTAGCTAATTTTAAAGAATTAAAAATATAATCACATAAGACATAATTGCATTCATTTTTTGGCTGCAGCAACTCACAAAGAGTTGGAAGGGATGGAAGGGTTGTGATTTACGCTAGTATAAGGAGATGCCACACTGATGAAACCATAGATTATAGCTCATGTTTATGTAGTATTTTAAAATTTACAAAGCACTTTCCTCACAACAGCCCTGTGAGGTAGGTAGACTAGGTTATTATTCCTTATAGATGAGGAAACAGAGACTCAGAAATTCAATGAACCACTTGTTCCTACACAACTACGAAGAATTGGAGCTGGTAGTGGAAACTCAGGTCGTCTGACTCCATGTTCAGCACTTGTACTACATCTTGGATCTTTTCAAGCCCTGGGGAATAGACATTTGCTTAGGAATCAGTGGTATTAAATATAGTTCAATTAATTCTTCCTTTAGATTTAGTAGTTATTTATCCCCATTCTGCTAGCAGCTAAAATATATAAAAATTACGATTTTGCGTATATTGAATGTTGCATTGAAGGATGTCCGAGAACTTGAGAATATTTTGTAATTCAGATAGAAGTTTCTTTGTACCCATAGGAAAAACTATGTATTCTCCATAGAGCCAGTAAGAATGCATGGCTTTAATGTGTTCCTCAAATTCGTGTATACTATATAATTCTAGTATCCTATACTCCTGCCCATTGCAATTTGCTTGGAAATTGAATCTATGAAAACAGTACTCAGGTCAATAGAAAGAGAAACAAAACAGATGCAATCAATGATTTGTTTTGGTAGTGCCAAATAATACGGACCACGCTTTTGAAGGGAAATCCACGCAAAACTTGAACAGTTCTATAATTTCTAAATATTTGTAAATGAGTAATTTGTGTTTTCATTTTGAATAGAAATTTTAATGTTAAATATTTAGAATTTTATAAAATATAAGTTAGAGGGAAAAAGAGGAAGAAAATTAACAGGTTGATATTTTACTATAATCTCCAACAATAAAGAATGATAAGTTGAAAACCAGAAATCCAGAATACATCATTGTAACATAAGAACTTTTGAATCTTACCATAGAGGTAAAAACATGTTAAGATAACTTATTGCGATTTTCTACACATTTGATACCAAAAAAATTTCTCTTTGCAATAAGTACATTTAAGCCAATTTGAAAGTCCCGATTTATAAAATAGAAGCATATGAAGAAGTGTATTTCATCTAGAATTACAAAATTACAAAAAAGTTTGCAATATTTTATTGAAAAGATCAACAGTTTGTTTTTCTGCCTATAGAGACAATAAAATTAAAGCTTTTTGGTATGGTCAATAATACTTATCAGTACAGTATTAAAATCATGGAACGTTAAGATTTTATTATATTGGCAGTAAACCATCAAAATTGCATATTCACATTATACAGCCATTTTGACTCCATAAGAGGATGTCAATAATGTAAAAAAATATAAAATGATTGTAATGTAACCATCTAACTATTGGCATATGGGTTATTTCAAGTCCACTATTTAATTACTAATAAAATTTGTTCTGCAAGCAATCATGTTTCATAATTGAAGACATGTTTTTGTGCCTTAATACAAAATTTGAAATTTTCTTAGTATAAACATATACCAACAGTAAATAAAAAAGGAAACATTATTTACAAAAGTCTTGTATACATATTACATAAATGCAATTGTATCAAAGTATTTTTATACAACATTGATAGAACCATTGATTTGCATTGGTTGGTTTTAGTGCAAACTGCAGTATTGATTTTTTTAAAAGCAGGCTATAATTTTGAATTAGGATCTATACTTTTCTTATTAATTACAACAAAAATAATAGTTGATTTTTATGTAGCACTTCAAGGTTTGTTGAGTGCTTCTCAGTGTCCTGTTGCCTTAATAGACTGCAGACTGTCCGAGGATGTTACAAACTTGAAAGCTGACAACTACAAGAAAACTTTCTCTTCTCATTAAAGAAACCCTACTCCATTTGAAGGTACCTGAGTAAAGGGGAAACTTTATATTTTGCTAGATACTTGCAACCAGATAACATCTTTCATTCAGCCTGTTGTATTAGCACCATTGTTTTAGGTTATCGACATACTGTACTAATCGTGACAGGAATGGAATCATGAATATAACGTACCATCCCTAATTTCTGTATTCTTCTATTTTCATGGGATTTCATCTTACCAAGTATACTGTCATACACTAAATATGCAAGTGCTTAGGAAAATTCAAATGATGGTATGCAACAACTCTACATTATCCTGTTTTTGCATGGAAATTTTCTGATTGCTATTAAGTAAAACAGAAATGTATTTAAAAATTCACTTCTTTAAGTCATTGGGACACTAGGAGAGTTGCTTTTATTTACCTGCATGTGTTGAAAGATGATCATATATGAAGTGTTATTTCCTTCCTATTCAAAAAGGAAATGCTAATATTTTGATTGCAACTTTTCTTTTGAAGGTTAAATACCAACCGTTGTATTCATTCTCTTCTTCTAGTTCATATATGGTAGCTTGTGCCTTGGTGAATCTGTAATGTACTCTAGGCCTTTTGGCACCTATTGTACATAATTTCACAGTTTCAAAAATTGGTGAGGGGAAACCTTCCATATTATATGAAGTAATGAACCTAACACAAAGCTCATGAGCACCCACAACGATCTACTACCATGGCTGGAATTTTTCCATATATTATTTGTTCTTTTCCATTAAAATATAACATATTTATTGGGGACATCTTAGTGGGAGTACAGCAGGGTCCTGCTGAACCTCTAGGATTTGCTTGGTGAACAAGATGAGTGTGAGGATATTTTTGTAGAAATACAAATTCACATTCTCCAGAGCAGTAGTTAGCCTTATATCTTTTGGGTGCAATAATCCAGTCCCATCCAAAAGCTTCAAAATCTACTGTTAGTGGGTAACGGCAGCATCGAGATTCTGTTGAGTGTTCATCACAATCAAGACCAAAATCTCTTCGAGATCTTTTTGGTGTGTCTGTAACTCTGACCTCTAAAAAGGGGTTCTGTGTAAAGAATGGGAAAAGAATCGAAAATATAAATCAAGTAATTCACATTGAAACCATTCCCTGGGCTCAGTCAAGGCAGTCTTCCAAAGAGAAAACTAATCAAGCAAATCATTTTACAAATGCTCTTGTCTGAGAAAAAAATCCTCTTTAAAAGATACTACAACATTTAAGGAATTCTTCATTGGACTTGATCTCCCCTTTCTGGTCCAAGAAATTGAAATAGTATACCCTTCCTTGAAAGGAGAGACCGTATGGTTTACATTTGTATCCAGCACAAACTCTACCATAGTGCCTTTCACATAGTAGACACCCTCCTCCTACCAGTTTTTTTTTAAGTGAATGAATGGATGAATGGAGATAAATATGGCTCAATTACCCAAAGTGACTGGGATTTAAAGCATGATGATTTCTGTAAATCATATAGATACAATCATGCTATATCTGCTCTTGTCCAAGTTTTCCTCCCACAGTGAAACTTAGATTTTCAACCCACAGAAGATACAAGTTACATTCAAGCAAAGGTATATATGTATGCGAATGATACATGTTATGATTGAGGTAGTCAGAGAAAGAGGTCAGAAGTTGAAAGAGAAGTAAATACAAGTAGAAAGATTATAGAATTATAGACTGTAGGCTGAAAGGGACCTTAGATACTATCAAATCTGACTCCCTCACTTTCAGATGAATATGCTGAGGACCAGAGAAGTGAAATTACTTGTCCAAGGTCAAAAAGTAAAATCAGAATAGGGATTTGAAACCGTCTACCCTGACTAAATCCAGAGTTTGTTCCAATGAGGAGTGTTGCCTCCCTCATTATTTTTGATCTTTTCAAGGAGTATCTCTTTCATAGATTTTGTATTAGTCATTTTCTCCACCACCACTCATAGATGAGAATCATCTCCAATAGTCTTTTTTGATGTTTTTTTTAATATTGAGAAATCTGATTATTAAATTGAAGTGTGTACTTATATATGTGTATATGTACATATATGTATATCTTTGGAACATTAATGACCATAATAACTATCCTGTAAGGGGATAGTAAAAATATTGGCACCTATATTATGAAGAACGAAGAAGATGGGATCTGTCTTTTAAAAAAAAATGTAACTTGGAGTCCATTTGGAATGTTAGAATATATATATGTATTGATACCATGTGATCTGAATGGTAATTACATTAAGAAAAAAGTATTACTTTAGAAGCAAATAATGAATAAGCAAATCCAGGACATTATTAATTATATATATGATATATCATTCTTGGGGAAAATAGTTTTGTTACATGAAAGAAATTTGATTCAATACTCTAGATTAACATTGCAACTTTTTGACAGTTAAGATTGATTGTATTTGAGCATTTGTTATTTTAAAAGGCATTATAATGTTTGAAAGCAGAATCTGATATAATTATAATAGCAAAGAATAACAAATAGATACAATGTACAGTAAACAAATCCATGGTAATAGAGGGAAGTAATAATATAGAGAATACAGAATTGCAAATAATTCCAAATTGATTTCTTTTGAATTTGAGAATATAATTTGTTTTCTCTCATAATCTATATGTGATAATATTTTGCTGAAGTTAATATCAAATTCGTTTCCTAAGTACACACTACCTTAAAAAAAGACAAAGTTGACCCCAAGCACCAGAATGGAAATTTAAAATTTGCCATAGATAATCCAGAAAGGAATATTTTACAGTGTTGGCAATATAGAGATCAATAAATGGATGTATTTCTACAGACTGCAGGGGATAATTATGATTACTTTAAAAGACTTTGACTACAAAATGTAAGCACAAACATATTATGCTCAGTTGTAGTAATCAAAAGCAATTTCTTTTCATATTTATAATTCATTAAAAATTGTTTCATTGTTCTAGGATAAAACACATTCAATACATCTTGAAAACTGCCAAAAAAGAATGTTTTGATTTGTTTGGTATGTACTAGATCCCACTGTAAGGGTTTTGTAGGGGTTTTGTATTAATATTATTAATAACAATTATTAATAATATAAAACTTAGAGTTTGTTACTACTAAAGATATTTATGAAAACTGCTTACTGCTAAATAATTCAAAGAAGCTTGTGAATTTTTTCCTCTTAATTTAAAATAAAAGACTTCCACTGATGAATGGCCTAAACCAAGAAAGGATCTAAAAATATGAAGTCAGATTGATTTGTTCTGGTGAGTACAGCGATGCCATTGGGGAAACATTTCTATGAGTGGCCTGTGAGGTTAAAGAAATGATACTCCCACCCCCTCTTTCATTTTTACCCACATTGAATGAACATTTTTAATATTATTAATAGAATGTTTATAAAACATAACTAAAGAAACATATTTTAGGATGTCCCTTTCACAGGAAAAATGCTATTATATAAGAGTTTGGTGGGGCTTTTTTTTCCAGGTATTACTTACCAATCCATCTTCACCTAGTCCTGGGAAGGTGACTGCAAGATCATGACCATTCTCATCTAAAGCTTTGATTTCAAGGCCTAAGTTGGATTCAGGTTGTTTGAGCCAATTTTGCAATACTGTCTTCACATCAATACTCTGCCAAATACCAGTGCCCGGGTTCATGTCAAGTTTCAGAGATCGAATTCCAGTATATCTTGTACCATCTTTCATGGGTTTGATGAGTCTCAGGATTTGCACAAACACTGTCGTAGCTTTCTTGACAGGCCTCAGATATATCCATAGTTGAGCCTTTACTACTTTATTGTACTGTATTTTAGAGCTAAATTTAAAGAAGCAACATTTGGGTTTTCCTTCCACTTGCATTAGAAAATCAGCTATAAATGAATGTTTAGAAAGAAAAATGACTGAATTAGGTATCCATAAAATCAAATTCCAAACCTCCAAATAAATGAACAAATTAATGAACTATTATCTTGATGGAATATTGGTTCCCATAAAGTATGAACATATCATGTTTTGATACTCAGTACTGTATAGAATTTCATTCATTAGAAAAAACCTAAAACATATATACTTTACAATTACCTTTTTCTTTTTAAATTTACATCCTTTTTTTCAGCAGATTAGAAATGGACTTCTTATTACAAGAAAAATTCTATGAAGGAATGAATGCCGGTTGAAATTTTAAAATGATGACGATTAGAGAGGACAAGAGACACTGTGGAGGAACATCCACTTAGAATTCTTTGGGAATCTGAGTAGTTACACTTACTGAGCAGCTGTACCAATCAGTCTGGAGGAAGGAACCCTTCCCCCAGGCCTGAATTACCTGGGGACAAGGCACACTGTGCTACTTACATAGCCTTTGGAATTAGTAGGAAAAAAATAATCCTTTCTTACATTCCAGTTCTGAACAATAATTTTCAAAGAATGAAACTAAACAAGTGATTCATGACATTTTAATATTCATAATATTTTCTAGATAACTAAAAATTAGAAAATATCTCTGTTAATGCCAGTATATTATTTCTAAGCAGAGATGATTGTAAACAGAGCAATTATACTAGGAATTTGTTTCTTTACAGTACCTTAAAACTGCAAAAAAAAAATGGAGGGAGGTAAATCTCTAGTCGGACTGTTAGACAATATTGCTCTAAAGAAAGAGTATTGTGATTCTGATTTGCTTATTTAAATGGGAAATCTAATATTAATAGCTGTTTTAGCTCTCTAGGTTGAAGTGCAGCAAAGCTAGATCACAGACTCATGACCTAGAGCCTTTTATATTCAGCCCCTTCTATTAAGGTACCAGTTTTGACTTTAATGGTGTGTTTTTAAGTCTGTTCTTTAGAGCCTTCTATAAATGTATGATATGAATTGGATAATATTCCAGAAATATAATAGATAACAATCTCTCAAAAACAGTGAATTGTGCAGGTTATTAATTGTTCAACATTCAGTTTGCAAAGGGAAATGTAGAGACTGTTTATTCTTAATGATAGCACAATGGTAGTGGTAGGACAAGTAATTCAGGTGCATTCTACCTTCATCTAGATGCAATTATATCATTATTATGATATGCTTGCATTACATTTCTTCCCTTTATGATTTCCTCTTTATAAATCATTTTATAAACCTTTTATACATGTGAAGTTTAACAGCTTTTGTCACTGAATAGCTTAATTACTGAAGAACACACAGAAATCAAATTAGTATTGAAGAAATAATTGTAAATACTCTGCAATCAGGGGGAAAATGAGACTTTAAAAACAGACCCAATCAGTAAATTTCTTTCAATTTTATTAGAAAGATGTTGAATATTATTAATATATCTTTTTAGCAACTAGACAGCTAAGAATCTTATTGTGTTGTTTGGGTACATTGCGTGCATTTGAAAAATTCTGGTCTTTATGTTAGTCTGTAGGATTAGCAGAGGGAGCCTGAGTATGTTCTATTTACCATAATGTAGTCAAGTTAAATAACCTGAATGCTGTTCCAGCATTTTATTATTTGTTCCAGGATAACAAGGAAGAAATTAAATAATGTAGCAGAATAAAAATAATCCCACTGTTATTGGCATTTTGCTCATAAACTCTTAGGGAAAAAAAGTTTCTCCCTCCCACTTCCACACTATAGCCAACAGCCTGTTAAAAGCAACTGAGAAGAGATCTGTTTCTCATAAACACTAGAACAACTGTCAGCAGAATTATGGATATGCACACACACACAAAAGCTACTTACACTCCGTAGGCATAGTAATAATTGTTTCAGTTGTAGCATGATAATCGTCATCTTCCAAAGAACCATCACTGCTGTCATCTCTCTGGACATCATACTGATCAATCAGTTCCCGGAGTGGAGGAGCTTTCGGTAAAAGTTGTTTGATAGCATCTCTGCTAATATTTGGAGCTGTTTCTAGCCGAAGTTTGCTAAGGATTTGAATTTTGATGGCTTCTATTCTTGAAGATTTGGTGTTTTGTCTCCATGTACATGCATTACATAGTCCATCTTTTTCCACATTCTCTTTTTGCTCGCTGCTCTCATTGAGATCCACGGGACCAGCTACAATCAGCATAAACAGGTAAATATAAACATAGATTTGTAATTTTTGCATGATCTTGCAATCAATATAGTCTTTCCCCCTTTTTTTCCTTTGCTCTTCTGTGCATGTAACACCAAGACAATTTTTAATGCATGTAATGGCTGAGAGACAACGTGCCACACCAGTGAATCTTTTATACTGTATTCCAAGTGGCTTTTTATATTCCAACTTTGATGAGACACGTGTCGTCAAGATCTATGATTGGCTCTTGCTCCAACAATGAATCTAGCTGTCAGAGGTTAAAACCCTGTCTGTCACAAGTCACTAAACAGTATTTTGTTACACTCAAGGGTGAGCCGATCCATTTGACCACTTCATAAAAGAAATAAATCTACAAATAGTGAAAGATATATGTGACATTAAAAAAGAGACGTTATTTTAACAATAACACAAACCAAACTTAAAGAATGTGAATTTATATGTAACTTGAAAGCTTTAACTTAAATAGATGAATTTCATTTAAACTCTGTACTTAACATGTGCCATAGCTTGTTCTCTCAGAAATTAAGATTGTTTAATGCTATATGCTACATATAATAGCATTTAAAGTATAGAAAAATGATACTACTTGTGCATAGTTCATCTTTTAGTTTTAATGCTGTGTCTTTAGGAAAATACCAGTTAGGAAGAAATGAATTAAAGAAGGAAAAGTAAGTTGTTTTTTCAATTGGTGAAAATAATTTCATTATGTTTTCTAGTATAATCTCTTAGTGCTTTAATAATTTCTCCTATAACATAATTTCTGATGTTTACTTCAAGTTACATTACTTACTAATATTTTGGTATTTTTTGATATGTGAGTAGAATTTTTAAAATATTCAATGTCCATTTTAAACATTAGAATTTTTCCTAATATTAAATAACTTATATTTGATATTATATTTGTAGTCTTAGGGTAAGTACTTAGAATCTCTAAGATGGTATATTTCTTCATTGTGTATGACAAAGGACATAATGTCACCTAATCAAAAACAAAAATTCTGAAGCAGGAACCGAAAAAGCTGTCTGTGGTGCTCAGAATTTTATGGCATTGCATATAAATCATGTAATCAATGTATGCTTTTAAGTGAAGAAGAAAACCATCTATTCCTTTTTCAGAACTTATGAGGATTGCACATAGACCTAGTCTTTTATTTGGAATAGAAATCATCTGGCCTCCACCTTCTTATTGTACAGCTTAGAAAAAGGAGGCCTGAGAGGTGAAAAACCTTGTCAAAAACTTCCCAGTGAATTATTCACGGTCAAGGACAAGAGCCCAGACTTCCTTATTCCCAATTCAGTCTACTTTTAACTATACCATGCTGCTAATGTGTTCCTATATAGGAAGAGGATAGGAGAAAGAACAGATACCTGAGCCATATCATTGCATATCATTGTGTAAATGTATATATGTGTATATATCTATGTATGTTTATATGTGTATATACATATATGTATATGTGCACCTTTATACATTATATATGCATATACACACACACACCCCTTTTGATCTTTTTCCAATACTCATAATGGGCTTATACTAAGTTATCCATATTAGAGGAATCAGAGGCAAATGGTAAAATTGGGCAGAGAATTATACATTTTCTCACTCATAAATTAATTTGGTCTATGTAGTAAGCAAATCCTCACAGAATTCTAAGTTGAATGGCTTATTATAAAAGATATCATTTCCCCAGAGGATCATAGTGGCCCACGTTAGATTCCTCAAGGCACCAATATCTTATCATTAATAAATTGTTGTTTTAGAACACTTAGATGACAACTTGGTGATCTCAAAAAGTTAAGTGTATTTTAAAGGTTTTTATGATAGAAACATGCACACACATACATAGAGACGTATACAGGCATACATACATATATGTGTGTGTGTGTGTATCTGCCATGAGAAAAATGTTATAGAAATCATTTGATCTTTTCATCATTAAAGACTAAGGCAACCAGATGCCCAAGGTCATGCAATTTTTTTGGTATATAAATACCTCATTTCAATTTTAGGGTGATAGATGATTTTTCTGGATCAAGACTACATTTTTCTTATAATTATGGTATCCTTTTTGACCAATCCTAGATAATGTAACTGGTTTTTTGATAGGTAGAGACTTGACAATGTTAAACGCTCACTTCTATATACTTCCAAGGACCTCAGGACATTTATATACATGTTTGAAGTAATTTGTTCTACCACTTTTGTTCAAGAATTATGGGGCCATGAAAAAAATTTTCTTTCCCATGTGCTAGAACTGTTCCTGGTCAGATGGTCAGACTAGATGATCTCTAAAGTTCCTTACAGTTCTAACATTCCCTGAATTTATAACTGTCATGCTATAGTTGAAAAAGTATATATTTTCTCTTTCTAGGCCTTTGTGGTATGAAAAATTGCTGTAGTCCAAGATCCATTGCATACACAAGCTTCAAAAGAACATAAAACACAAGCAATACATCAAAAGATTTGGTATTTCCAAAAATACAATTAGTCAATTATTCTTCAGTGAATGGATTTTGAGCTGTATAGAATGTCAAGATTATTTGTGTCTTCTCCACCAGGAGGAGCAGTGATTACAACCACTCTAGAAAGAGTATGAAACTCCAGACCTCCTATCTGCTAGGTACTGGCCTTGGTTGATGTCATGAAAAGGAGTGTAAAGAAAAGAAAGTTTTCTCCAATGATTTAACTTGGACCCTCCTTCTCGGTCTTGGCTTTGTGTTTTATTCAGAAGTTCAGGAGTAAAGACTCCATCTCATTAGACATCTTGATTCTCTACTGGATGGGATATTCTTATGAGATTGGACCCGGTATTAGCAGAACCAAGAGCACTGAATTTGGAGTCAAAGGACACTGGTTCAAATTCTTGTTTTGCCACTGTATATGACCTTAAGTAAATCTCTTAGCCTGACTTTCCTCATCAACAAGGTGAGGAACTGGATTAGATGGACTAAATGGAGGCTAAGGTCCCTTCCAGTTCTTAATCTATGATCCTATCACCCATAGGCATAACTGGTAAACAAACATGTCTCATCTTTTTAGGATGTGGATACCAGTGCTTTAATGTAGCTACAAATCCCTTTAAGGAAGTAAGTATGGTCTAAAGATAAGGGTCCAATTCATGGAGCAGAGGTTTCTTAAAGTGTTCTGGGTTTAACTCCTTTAAGTTAATGAGTGTCTTTTAGTGAACTTAAAACAATTTAAGGCAATTTTTTTTTTTGCTTTTTGGAGGGCAGTCGGGGTTAAGTGACTTGCCCAAGGTCACACAGCTAGTTTTTTGTGTTAAGTGTCTGAGGCCAGATTTGAACTCAGGTACTCCTGACTCCAGGGCCAGTGCTCTACTCACTGCACCACCTAGCCACCCCAATTTAAAGCAATTTTAGTGAATTTAACTTGCAGCAATAGTAGTGATGCCAGAGTCAATTACCTCAATTCATTAGAGATCACCTTGATGAGATCAAATGAGTTAACATATGAAGTGTTTTGCAAAATTTAAAGCACTATGAAAGTTAACTGTTGTTGTTATTGATGTCATTTAGTCCCTAGGTGGGCCATGCACAATTCCAAGGACACAGACCTCTACCTAAAATACTTAAGAAATCTTATAAACCTCTTCCCTTCATTGAAAAGGGGGAGGAAGGTAATGTGAATGAAGCATTAAAAAAATCAGTGACCATTACTTATAGAATAAATTTGGGTCTGATCTAATGTGAGGTGGGAATGGTGATGATCAATATTGTCATTTTATAAAAATTGATTATTTTATGACTGTAAAGGTATTCTTAGGAGAGGGACTGACTTGTGATTTTATTGAGATTCAGGGAACTCACAGGCAAGAAAACTCCCTTTACTATAGTGGTTAGTACCTGCTTTGCAAATTACCATATTGGAGCATGACCAGAATACTGAGAGGTTAAGCAGAAGGTTATATTCCTAGTAGGTACTAGAAGCAAGGCTTGAAACCAGGTCCCCCAGCCTTCCAAGACTGCTCTCTAGCCACTTTGTTCTAAGGATACTCCTAGAGGCCTAAAAATGAATTACAGCCTTCAAAGTGCCTAACATTTCCAAAAAGCTCATTCACAGGAAAAATAATAGCTATATAAAAAATTAGCATATAGATATATGATTATAAAAGTCAAGGAATTTAAATCTTGAGTTTGAGAACCCTTGTTCTGCATAGTTAGCATATTATTTCAGGCCAGCTTCTTCATGTCTCACCTAACAACACAATTGATTTTTTTAAAATAGAATTAATGGAACTAATATCCATTTTTAAGAGGAGAAATTAATATAGATGAAATCTGTTTCTATTAAATATAATCATATAAATAACTGCATTTATAAAGCACTTTAAGTTTGCAAAACACTTCATTTTATCCTCACCATAACATAGAAGGTAGATGCTGTTATTTTCTCCTTTATATAGATGAAGAAACTGAAGTGGACAGAGGTTAAGTAACTTGCCCTAGTGCAGACACTAGTAAGCATGTGAGGCTAGATTTGGACTCAGGTCTTTCTGACTCCAGGTCCAGTGCTCTATCTGCTGATGAAAATAAAATTTTGCCCTATTACATGTGAATCATCTAGAGGACAACCAGCAGTGGACTGACATTTTGGACCCAGATGACTGGTCCTCAAGTGACCTCTGAGTTATATTCTGGCTGGGTTTTATTGTATTATGGTTATCTGATAAAGTCAGTTCTAGACCTGCAATTTTCTTCTGTTTGGAATTTGTTTTCTTTTGTTTTATAATATGCATAAATTAATATCTTGATTTATGAAGTTGATGCATTTATGATATGTCTTCATTGTTAGAAATTTTCTGAAAGGTAGAAAACAGTATTCCTAGTCTCCTTTGTAAAACAAAAATTGGGGTGTTTTTATTTATTTGTTTTAAAAATTAGGGAAAAGCAAGAATTCAGTTTCTCACTTTTTGTTGAAAAACACATAACAAATTATTTATTTTAAAGACAAAAGATTTATAGCCTTTCTGAACTTTTCATATTTTCTTATTTATCAAACTTCAAAATGACCTTCAGCTTAACTATTAAGGGTTCTTATGGCTTTCCATGGTTGGACTTCCATTCCTCTTGCTCAAGCTCCCATTGGCCCTGGTTTTACAACATTACATGTTTTTGCTGGATTGCATCTGCAGTATGTGCTTCCCTTAAGAAA